>JASANE010012870.1:0-61509 GCA_030248225.1 Trileptium ribeirensis
ATGTAGTAGATGGGGGTGTGCCTCTTATGCCAATGGAAATTGGTTTACGGTATACGTGAGACCCTGAGTATCTATAAGGGTAGGATCACGGAGGACAAAAGTTGGCAAACAGCCGACAACTTTAAAAAGTGGAACACCACAGATTACTGTGAATTTGAACTTTATAGCCGATGCCTATCTTGCCAAACGAGTGCCTATTTCTGTAAATTAATTTAGGCATGTATAATTAAATTCATCAATTTTTAACTAAAAATTTGGGTACACTACAACATTAGTGGGACGGTGAACTTGTATTAAAGTTAAATTCAAGTTCAGCTTTTGGGTGGAAAAAGTATTTTGATTGCAAGTTTGTTCCAAGATTACAAAAAGGATAAACATTTGGGGCTGATAATCAAAATTCTGGCGCACCAGCTAGAGAAATCAACAACACGTTATCAAACACGTAGCGTTCGATCTGGTATACAATTGGCATCCTGCCAAGCACTGTTTTTTCCGTTGTTATAGCACTCATATAAAACATGCGTAGCAAATATATAGCGGACATTTGCGTAATGTTTCTGATTGTATCTTATAGGTCTCATTAATTTTCATTTCAATGATTCCAATCATATTGCACTGTTCTAGTTGAAATTTAGGTCCTAATGGATTTTCCATCTCTGTACAATTTGAAATCTAGGCACAAAGCAAATAGCTAGATAAATCAATTAAAAATCAAGATTGCTTTCTCCAATTTTGAAAAAAACAACAGGCCAACCATTTTCTAGGCCTCTTGGTAAACACGATACAAGTGACTTTGACCCATTTGTATTGAAGTGGCGATCGATTCTTGAAGTATGTGTCACCACACGATTAATTTAGCTTTTTCGACCGGCATAAATGTTTCTGTTTATGTTTTCTTTCGTTTACGGTTCTAGTAAGTCTTTTCTTTTTTTGTTTAGTGGTACCACCTTCAATTGCTTTATTCGAGTTAAAAATACAATGTACCACCAGCCTGAATGCTGTATAAGTACCTCAATCCTTTTAAGAACTTTATGGGACCCACAAATGTTTTTAGGCCGACTACAAAAAATTTGATATTCCAAACATAGATTCAAATCCAAAAGCATTGTGTCTGACTGTCATCGTTAATTATAATATATAACAAAGGTTTACATTTTTGTTCCACTGCAGTCTTTCCTTTACAAGAACTCACTAACAAGGTTTGCTCCCGTCCCGCGACTCGAACATTTATTTCCAATGTCTTCCATTTATTGGAATGCCAAGAGCAATTAAAGTTAAGAGTGTTGGAATTTCCGCAAACAGTTCGGTATCTGTAATTTTTGCATCAGCACACTAACGCGATATCAATTTACGGTATCAAAAAAATAACTCAATATCAGAACTACAGATGTAAAAAAGTGCAACACACTATCCTTTGTTTAATACTCGTTCAACTGTAAATTGTTCTTATGTCTTGTTATAGAATACTAAATAATTTCACCATTGAAAATGTTCAATATACTTATGCCGGAAATTTAACATTTTTTCCTTTTAGTGGAGCAAAATGCCGTTCTAAAAAAATTAAACAAACTAGTTTGATGAAATCACAAAATAGCTACAACTTTTACTAATTATGATAACAGTTTATTGATGCCTTTTACGTAAATTGTACATCTCGTTTTCCCACTACTCTTAGATAAAATCATTGATACATTTAGACTCAGTTATCTCGAAATATTTGTGTCTGTTAAAAAATCAAAGCAAACATTTTAATTTTTGGATGATTACACTTTTATCGTAAAATTCGATCTCATACATTATTGCTGATTTACAGAATAATGGCGCCCCTATCCACTCCAAAATTTTTGTTACATGCGACATGTCGTAGGTAGCTGTGTTACATACGACATGTTGCATGTAGCCCGTAATACGGTTGAATAATTTATAGGTTGTTCGCTGAAGTCGCGATAGGTTTATTAAAGCCACTTCTTCATAAACCAAATACATTGTCCACTATAGGTTCAAATTCTAAAGAACATGGATAACCCAATTTCTGTAATCTTTTTTTCTTTGTATTTAGTATAACTTTATCCTCCAGATTCTGACTTATTGCCAGCTAATGCCAATTTTTCATTTGAAAATAATAATACTGAACCTTTAAGTCTAAGTTCTTAAACTCCACCTGTGAAACGAAACATATCATAAACAAAACCATCAATTTTGCACGATCAATATAATAAACCATCACAGCATCCAATGTTAGAAGTTATTGTCGTTATTTTTTATTTCGTATCTCAATTGCATATCATCCGCGCCATATGCAAGTACGTGAAGACACTCCATCCTGACCTGACCTAAATAATACGAGTGGTGCGCTGTCCATTGTCGTACAATGCTTAGTATGCTCCATAACGCTATTTAATAAAGAGCTTTAAAATAAACACGATCGGTTTTGATGAAAGCAAAATTACAACGGATCAAGTTTCAAGGATTGACGCATTTATATACTATTCAACTTGTCACTGATTGGTTGAAGGCTTTTGAAGGATAAAGTGTGCTTCATTTGGTTACAGCCTTCTTTTCTCTCCCACTCCAAACGCTGAAACTGGTGCTCCATGTAATGGATATGTTGGATATGTTGGAACCAATGTCCTTATACTTTCATGCTTTCATTCTTTAACCACTGACTTTTTAATACACTTCGAACTGTTCTTTTCATTACCGCCACATATGATACTATACATATTGACCTCAACAAAAAACTTTTCTATCAAAATGCCTGCTGTTTCATCGTACACAATACTTTCTTAATTATTATAGAGTGTAAAGGATTATCAGTCGGGTAATCCATGCTCTCAAAGAAAGACATGTTAGACTGCATGTCATTATATATGCCTTTCAACCTGATAGCCTAAGGACAAGTATTCATGTAGACGTGTACAATGATCCCATATAGTTTCTTAGTGTTATTCTGGTGAAGGTTACACATAAGAGCTTTTGATATAAACGCAAAACGATTTCATAAACACCGTTGAAGCCGACATAAATTGATTTTCACGCTTGATTGTTTTCTTACGCATTTTAATTGCCACGAGATCTTTGTTAAATACTAAAGACGATGACTACCGACGATTTGCGACCATCTTTCTATATTGCTTCTCCCTAGTGATTAATTCAATGTTTACATATTGCTTCACGTATTCAATGGTTTTACAAAAAACTGCATTGTTTAAAAGTCTCTACAAATCTTATTCGAAATCATTCATTGAGTTGTTTCGCATCTCGAGGTTAAATTTAATATATGGACTCAACGATTCTGATTGATAAAATGAAACAACACGATGTACGTGATAGAGATCGAGACCCACTGTAAGTAGAGCTGTAAGTTTTTGAGAGTGAATAACATAGTGTTCCTTCTCGTTTAGGTAGGGACTAACTTTTCTACTGCCGCGCTTAAAAAGCTTTCTTCTCCCGCGAGACACTTCTTGATATCTGAACAATATGAAGACAACATAGCATTGTTGATTTGTAAACTTTCCGGAGCTAAAGAATAATCATGATATAGGTCGCGAATCGTCGGTAGTCATCGTCTTTAGTATTTAACAAAGATCTCGTGGCAATTAAAATGCGTAAGAAAACAATCAAGCGTGAAAACCAATTTATGTCGGCTTCAACGGTGTTTATGAAATCGTTTTGCGTTTATATCAAAAGCTCTTATGTGTAACCTTCACCAGAATAACACTAAGAAACTATATGGGATCATTGTACACGTCTACATGAATACTTGTCCTTAGGCTATCAGGTTGAAAGGCATATATAATGACATGCAGTCTAACATGTCTTTCTTTGAGAGCATGGATTACCCGACTGATAATCCTTTACACTCTATAATAATTAAGAAAGTATTGTGTACGATGAAACAGCAGGCATTTTGATAGAAAAGTTTTTTGTTGAGGTCAATATGTATAGTATCATATGTGGCGGTAATGAAAAGAACAGTTCGAAGTGTATTAAAAAGTCAGTGGTTAAAGAATGAAAGCATGAAAGTATAAGGACATTGGTTCCAACATATCCAACATATCCATTACATGGAGCACCAGTTTCAGCGTTTGGAGTGGGAGAGAAAAGAAGGCTGTAACCAAATGAAACACACTTTATCCTTCAAAAGCCTTCAACCAATCAGTGACAAGTTGAATAGTATATAAATGCGTCAATCCTTGAAACTTGATCCGTTGTAATTTTGCTTTCATCAAAACCGATCGTGTTTATTTTAAAGCTCTTTATTAAATAGCGTTATGGAGCATACTAAGCATTGTACGACAATGGACAGCGCACCACTCGTATTATTTAGGTCAGGTCAGGATGGAGTGTCTTCACGTACTTGCATATGGCGCGGATGATATGCAATTGAGATACGAAATAAAATAACGACAATAACTTCTAACATTGGATGCTGTGATGGTTTATTATATTGATCGTGCAAAATTGATGGTTTTGTTTATGATATGTTTCGTTTCACAGGTGGAGTTTAAGAACTTAGACTTAAAGGTTCAGTATTATTATTTTCAAATGAAAAATTGGCATTAGCTGGCAATAAGTCAGAATCTGGAGGAAAAGTTATACTAAATACAAAGAAAAAAAGATTACAGAAATTGGGTTATCCATGTTCTTTAGAATTTGAACCTATAGTGGACAATGTATTTGGTTTATGAAGAAGTGGCTTTAATAAACCTATCGCGACTTCACGAACAACCTATAAATTATTCAACCGTATTACGGGCTACATGCAACATGTCGTATGTAACACAGCTACGTACGACATGTCGCATGTAACAAAAATTTTGGAGTGGATGGGCGCATTATTCTGTAAATCAGCAATAATGTATGAGATCGAATTTTACGATAAAGCATGTAAATCATCCAAAATTAAAGTGTTGCTTTGATTTTTAATAGACACAATGTTGCAATAACTGGTTGTAAATGTATAAATAATTTTATCTAACTAGTGAAACAATGTACAATTTACGTAAAAGGCATCAATAAACTGTTATCATGAGTCATAAAAGTTGTAGCTATTTGTGATTTGATCGAACTAGTTGTTGAGTTTTCAACGGCATTTTGCTCCACTAAAGGGAAAGTATTGAATGTAGAGATTCCACATAAGTATATTGAACATCAATGGTGAAATTATTTAGTATTCTATAACAAGACATGAGAACAATTTACAGTTGAACGAGTATATTAAACAAAGGATAGTGTGTTATCACTTTTACCGTGTGTAGTTCTGATATTGAGTTTTTTGATACAAGTTATGATCGCGTTAGCGTATACTTGCTAAATAACGCAGATACCAAACTGTTTCCGGAAATTCCAACACTCTTTGGCTTTAATACTTGGCATTCAATAAATGGAAGACATTGGAAATAAATGTTCGAGTCGCGGACGGAGCAAACCCTGTTTTAGTGAGTTACTTTGTAAAGGAAAGACTAGTGAACGAGGGATGTAAACCTTTGTTATATATTATAAGTAACGATGGCGTCAAGAACACAATGCCTTTGGATTTGAATATCTCTATGTTTGGAATATCAAATTTTTTGTAGTCGTAAAAATGCGTTTGTGGGTCCCATAAAGTTCTTAAAAAGGATTGAGGTACTTATACAGCATTCAGGCTGGTGGTACGATTGTATTTTAACTCAATAAAGCAATTGAAGGTGGTACCACTAAAGAAAAAGAAAAGACTTACTAGAACCGTAAACGAAAGAAACATAAACAAAGCAAACGTATGCGGGTCGAAAAGCTAAATTGATAGTGTGGTGAGCACATACTTCAAGAATCGATCACTTCAATACAAATGGTCGAAGTCACTTGTGAGACATGTTTACCAACCAGCTATACGAATGATTCATCTTGTTTCAAAATTGGAGAAAGCGATCTTGATTTTTAATTGATTTATCTAGTTATTTGCTTATATTGACTCTCAAATTGTACAAGAAGATGGAAAATCCATTCAGGATCTAAATTTCAAGCTAGAACCATGCAATATGATTGGATCAGTTGAAATGAAAATTAATGGAGAACCTATAAGATACAATCAGAAACATTACGCTTGGATGGTGTGTGTTGTACACATGTTTTATATGAGTGTATAACAACGGAAACAATACTTGGCAGGATGCCAATATTATCCAGATAGAACATACATGTTTGATAACATCCTTGATAATGACGTCTTCCTAGCTGGGGTGGCGCAAAGTTTAGGATCACCCAAATGTGTGTTTTTTGTAATCTTGGAACAAACTTGCAATCAAAATACTTTCCACCGAAAGCTGAACTTGAATTTAACTTTAATACAAGTTCACCGACACTAATGTTGTAGTGTACCAAATTTTTAGTAAAATTGATGAATTTAAATTATACATGCCTAAAGATAATTTACAAAATAGGCACTCGTTTAGCAAGATAACACCATCGCTCTGGAGTTCAATTCACAGTAATTATGTGGTGTTCACTTTATAAAGTTGTCGCTGTTTGCAACTTTTGTCCTCCGTAGTCGCGATCCTACCTTATAGATACTCAGGGTCTCACGTATACCGTAAACCAATTTCCATTGGCGTGGGGCACACCCCATCTACTACATTTTTTATTTACGGTGTCGTGCATACCCTTCGCTATAAATTTCGCTCGAATTAACAGTAATGGATACCTTCCCGTAGCGAATGCACTTATTAGTGTACTTTTTTAAAATATCTGTATTTGTATCTAGATCATATGAATGCTGACGAGGTTGTGCCAAACACGATCAAAAACATACAAAGAACACACGGTGTGCTTGAAATCGTGAAAAAGTGGCAATACCTTTCGCTAGCTGCCCTTGAAAAAATTATATAAAACATAGGTTGTTAATGAGACCCTGCCATCGACAGTGTGCCAGACACTGTGCGGCGTACATTAGCTCCAAACACTGGGAACATTATAACGGGAATACCACGGCAGGTACAAGCTACAAACTTAGGTAAATAAAGTTTTACTGAATATAGATTGGACAGGTTTCGATGAAAGTTTGCCAGGTAGGATTTACATTTGGCGAATAACGCGAGAAATAAATTGAATGTGTTCAAAATGATGTCACCGGATTAGGAATCGTTTACATTGTTTAAGAACGATGATAGATATCCGTGTAATATATCTTTACTGTGTAAAGCAATCAGTGCCATGAGAATGTTTCACAATACATTATATGTGTTAAACGGCAGAACAGAAAACTTGGATTTGACATATATCGGATTTAAAGAAGATGTAGGATATTAGATACTTTGTACTGATTTAAACAAGGATCATAATAGCGATAGCAATTACATTCCAAAAATATCAGATGGACAAGGTAGACTTTTTGATTTCGTTAAAGATATGTCCAAAGCTTCGGAGAATTTGCTACAGAATTGAATATTAAAGCAAAAGGTGAAGTTTTTTGGAAAATTGGCTTAAAAAATTGATGTTATTGAAATATATTAGCTTATTAATAATACATTATTTATTAATAATATTTATAAGTATTAGTATATTAATAATATTACATGGCAATTGATTTGCGAGTTGTATTGGATAGTTTATTGCTTGTGATACTGATATGTGAAACACTTTTGTTGTTATTACATGTCAGATGCAAAACGGATTCGAAACCAATATGCTTTGACGATTTGACAAACGGATCAAGCGAAACGTGGTGCCCAGCAAATGGATATGATATTCAGTGGAAGAATAAATCGCCGTCAAAACTATCTTTAATGTTCGTCGAAAACCATCACGAAACCTTTAATGAAGCGCAGAAATGGTTTATTTATTCGACGCATCTGAACATTTGTTTTTCAACTTATGAATATTAAATTATAGCGGATATACGTTCAGCAATCATTATATTAGAGCAAGGTTTATGGTAGATTTGGCAACGTACGACTTGGATAAAGTGCTTTGTCAGCTATATATTGGAATCAGTGTACGTGAAGCATGGAACTAGAATACACGCGTAACGTTTTGCTTCAAGAAGAAATAACATATTGGTGGTCGAAAGTGGTGGAGTTTTGAGACTGAGAACGATGTGACTTCATCGATGTCATGCGTGATTCACAAAGAACTGCGTGCATGAACTGCACACCGCAAGCTATTGCACCGACCATGTCGTTTAAAAACAATTGTACCCGCGTTAGCCTGCTATATAAATAGTGTCCTCACTAGAACAACTTAGCATTATTACTGCTGCAATAATGTTGGTTTATATTGCACAACTTGCAAATTATAGAGTTATGGCAACGTCGAAAGCCAGCCTGGTAATATTGTAGCAACAATACAATGGTGTTATCATTGTTGCGACAATAGTAATTTTGCAACGTGGAGATGACAATTGGAAAATATTTTTATTGTAGCGAATGTATAAGTTTACACTTATATACATTTCTTTTGCCGATAGGGCTCCCCATATAAAGAACGTACACCCTAAGCCATATTTACACCGTGTTTCTGCGCTTCTTTCCCTTACCCACTCACATTTTCGGCAGTTATGACCAAAATTAGACAAATTTGAAAAGAAAACTGAGGAAATTATGATAAAATGGGTATGCTGTGAGAAAATATGAAAAAATTCCGATATCATCTACCCTCCAATTCGGACAGACCAGGGAACATATGCTTACACATATTGCAGCAGCAATAGCGCTTCTCTAACAATTGACTGATCCTGACTGATTAGCATTGTACCGTCATTTTCAACGAGGGAACAAATTGATGAGAGCACACTTTTTAAGAGTAAATATTTATTTTTAATTGAACAAAACGATGATTTGCCGTTGTATAACCAAGTGTCACATCAGCTCAGATAAAATTTGTATAGTATTTTATTTATTATTTCTGCGGGTCGTTTAGTAATTATTGTGACCGCCACGACGGAGCAACAGCTTATCCGATTTTATTAGGCTTTCGCAGAATTGTGCCAGAGCTAGGCTTTCGTGCGGGCTCCAATTTTTTTGCATTACGTTTTCTCTCTTGCAACATGCAGAGTACCACAAATAGCACGAATCCAAAAGATTGTACGTTTAATTTTAGAATATCTTAGTTTATATTATGCGTATAATTAAACAGTTCGAAATATCGTCGGTGTTTGCACAACTAATATTTCCAATTCTACAGAAATGGTGCTATTTATTGGCCAAAAATAGTTCGCAGCACAGTAGATATTATCGTTGTTCGATACAGAGAATTGTTGTCATTTTATTATATAAATATTTGCTGAATTCACAGTAACAGTTACAATAATGGAAGTTTAGAGTCCACGTGAGTCGAGTCGTCAAACAACAATATATTGCCGTCAGTCGAATAAGTTGCTTGCCTTTAATAACATTTTTGATTTATTGGCTGTAGGGTTACAACATACACCGCTGCAAAGACAATTGAATTCCGTGCTAGATCTACTTCGTATTCAAATGCGTGTACACTATCACAAATTCTAGCAGTTTTGTGATTATTATAAAGCTGTGGTTTCGACAATCGTTAAGGAAAAATAAAAATATAAAAATACATTTTTGATGGACATTCAAAAACGCGTTCAACCAAGGAGCATCTCGCCATCATTTTTGCTATCGAACAAAAAAGTTATCGAAATTCATCCATTGGAGAATGAGTTATCAGTGACAGAGACAGATATACATCATTTTTCACGATTTTCCCCCTAGCGTCGTTCGCTTTGCTGCTCCGTTTCAACTATTGATATTGATATATCAGTATTATCATAGTTATGTCACAAACACCGCTTGTGAATTAACAGGATTCTTTCATAGCACAAATAGTTCTTTGATAGAATGTCGTATGACGTTTTTTTGCTGAACGTCTTATTTAATTATATATATTTATTAATAACCGGATATACAAGTTTACGATTTACGAGTATGCCATCTGATGCAAGGTTTTAGGTGTTATTGCAATGTACTGTATTGTTAGCAATACCTTTTTATACATATCACCATTAATTTCCGCACAAGTGTGCTCTACAAACTGTCAATAAAATCTTACCTCAGCCCTGTTATAATTACGTGTCTTCAAAATTTTAGATGCAATAATACAGTTTTCCAGCTGCCTCCATGCTGCAGAATATAGATTGTCGTTACAATGATTAAAGCATATTGTTACCACATTAATAAATAGTGGCTTTTGACAATGCAATATCTCGATGGTTTGCTGTTGTGCAATTGCAACCAATATTAATCGCAGCAGCAATATTGTTTATATATGCTATTGAGGACACTATATAGAAACTTAATGCCGCTACAATAGAGTTTTAATACGACATGGTTGCTACAGTAGATTACGGTGTGCAGTTTGTGCACGCATTTTTCTGTGAATCACGCATCAGATCGGATATAGAGGAAACGCTCGTCAAGCTTCAACATCAACGTGGATGCAGTGGTGGTGGAATTCGTTATGAGGAAACCGTAAGAATGAACAATTGGATTATATATTCTATAAATTTTGTTTGTTGTAGCCTAATATATTTGTGTTGCATAGTCGTTATATTATAAATGAAATTTCAATAAAAAATAAAAAACATAACGGTAGCCATGAGCCAGGTTACGTTTCGTTTGGGAGGGATGAAATGTTTTAAAAAGGCTCTGCATTTGATAATCTTAATCAATATTTCTTTTGAGTTCGGTCGATTATGTCTCTATGTTTTGGCTATCACCTTACTGGGCACGCTAAACAATAAATTCCCGGCAATTCTATTCTCATTGAATGTTACGAAGCAAACATCTACGAAACCGTGCTCAATAGCGGCGATCACTTCGGGCGACAAGATAATCGAATGGAACATTTCAAAATGTTCAACAAAGTGGTTATTGATAATAGACTGGCGAAGCTGGGTACATACTTCGCGTTTTTACAGAATTTATTAATAAGATTAATATATAATTAATATCAATATAATTACAGAATATAATATAATGTTACAGAATATAGTTAATGTCAATACGGTGATAACAACATTCGTCTACGACCTCTCGGTTTATGCGCGACAGCGAAAATATCAATTGGTACCTCATTTTGTGCCAAAAGAGAGTAGTAATGAAGATATTGTTTTTAATATTATTGGTGCTTTTTATATGTTTTTATGTTTGTTGTATTTTTATTTTGAATAATAAATGAAGAAAAAACATCACAGCAAACTATAGCGGTTTGATGAAGCCCTTGGTACGCCGAAATGTTTTATGTGTATTTATTACTAGACTATCTGTACACGTGGGTAAGCGACAATGTACCATAGCATACCCTTGTTTATATAGCCCTATGCATAAACATGCGCAAAACTAACATCTATTTTCTATCATTTCAATTATATATTTTGTGTGAATATATATCTAGATATATATGTATATGTATCTACGTATTGTAGACGTATATACCGATACATATTACATATACGCATCCATCCCCAACACATGCTTCTCGTCCACCGATTTCCACCAGCGAGGAGGGCAAAAGTGGCATTTTATATCTGATGCGTATGGTAGGTAAATTCCCAACTCGATCATTTCCACCCCCCCCGCTTATGGGCATATGATTTAAATTCACACCCATAAAGGATTCAAACCATCATCATTTCACACAACAACAATTTATAATTTGTGATGATTTTAAAGATTCACAACTCATTACAGATTGGCGCTTTAGCACACCGCTGTTTTATGCGATTCTGCTATAAAGATTAATATTTATTTCGAATTAAACAGGTTGTGTTCTACGAACCCAAGTGTCAAAGAATTCCTATTTCTATCAAAAATGAAACCTAAACATTGGTTGCAATTTTAAAAGTTAGTTTTCAGGTAAACTTGACTGAATCTTGTATTTCTACAGTTAAATTTTGATGCATTTTACGGAAACATCTGCGAAAATCAATAATAAATAATTCTATAAACTTGAAAAACGTTCACAGAAATTGAATAAACTATCCTTTTGGGCGACAAAACACAAAGAAATTTGTATTAGTTTCCAGCAAATTAATTTATAAATTACAGTCTGTTAAGATTCGAGGCTTAAATGTATTGCTTATATCTATGTATTTTTAAATGCAGCGTTATACTGTTTCAGAAGCAGCTACGAATCAAGTGCAATTTGTGTGTTCCGACTGTCTGATATCAATCGTGTTTTCGATATCGGCCTATTTTCAGAGCAACCAACAATGGACAGTCAATGGCGCCCTGTTATGCCACACGACGTGCCCAACCCGCGACCCGGACAAGTAAGTTGACATAATTTTTGCTTTTGAAACCGATTGAAAGGCTTATAACATCGCGCATTGCGTTTATGTTATAACGTCCCCAACGTTTGGAACCTATGTACACCACACAGTGTCAGGCACACTGTTGAGAACATGGTGTATTAGACACCCCATGTTTTTAATAAATTTTTTTCAAAGGTTGCTAGCTTCGCGTATTACCACTTCTTGACAGTGTCAGACACACGGTGTCTTCTGGCAGTTTTAATGACAGTGTTCGGAATTATTTGAGCAATGTTCATATCGGCTAAATACAAATATCTTAAATTTAGAAAAAACTACACAGGCAGTTGACTAACAAATCGCATTAGCTACAGATGGTGTCCGTTATAGTTAATTCGCACCAAATTGGTAGCTAAGGGTGTGTACGACACTGTCAAGAAAAAATGTAGTAGCTAGGGGTGTGTGGCACTCCCTCGGCAATTGATTTACAGTATGTGTGTCACCCTGACTGTCTATACGATAGGGTCGCGATTACAGGTTTGCAAAAGTTCGAAACAGCGGGGACATTATAACGTGAAAGCTGCGTTAGTCACAAACATTTTTATGCTATTATGGTTTATATTGAGAGGCGTGTTGCATTTTTTTGACACATAAGCTTCTGACCACTTTCATACAACGGTAAAAATGCGATAAATGCCACTACGTAGGTGAGCACTAGGAAGGTGTATTAATATCAATTGTTTACACAATTGGAGTTGCTTGTAACGAGTATTGTACAACCGAGACTGACATCGTCGAAAACTAAACTGATCTAACGATTCTGGCTGCATTGACCATATAGTTGCAGTTAACTAAGAGAGAGATTCCTACACTATGTCAGGTTATTACGTCATTTTCATTCTCTCATATAACACCCAGTGATATACAGTTGTATAGTTGTTTTCAAGAACTTTGTTTTTTTAGGTTAGAGAACTGTTCAGTTATATTGGCGAAATCGTAGATAGTGCTCATCTTCCGTCAGCTTAGGGGTGTAGATAATTCCGGCGAGAATAGGGAAGGCGGCGAGGGTGGTAACAAATAATTTAACCATTTGCTCATTTTTTGGGGCCAATTTTCCCAATTTTCTTCAATTTCTTTCTACTAAATTTGTAATTTTGCTCATAAAACTACCATTTTTGAGGGAGAGAGCAACTAAAGCCTAGAGGAGTCCGACCCTTAATGGGACATATGGGCACATAGTAGCTAAGTTTTATTTCGAGTAAAGCGTGACCACACGCTCAAAATTTTTGCTCAAATTTTGAAAGCAAAATTTCGATGTTTCTGAATTTGAGATCAAATTTTTAACTTAAACTTTTTTCAAGTATTACATCTCATTGATAATTGGCTAAAGATATAATCTCGAAAAGTTTAAACAGTGTTCACACACTCAAACTTACCAAAAATGCAAAAAGATTCTTTCAAATTTTGATCAAAATTTGAGCTCGAATTTTGATTTAAATTTCAGCAAAACGTTTCTGCTTGTAAACACGCCTTAAATTTTTGTGTAAAAATAGGGCTTAAATGCTTATAATTGAACTTTTCATTTTAAATTTCACTAAGAGGTAATTTTTTTGTTATTTCCAAAATTTTTGATAAATCAAAAGATTCGTCTGAATCTATATACTTTTGCTGCGACATTTTAGTTGAATTCCATACTTCTTCTATATATCATCTAGTCAGACACACGTAAAAAATCGAAAACTATACAATTAAACCACTGGATCTATATGTACCCTAGGGATAACAACATATCAATTCATCTTCTGTTCCGTATTCGCAGATCATTTTTAAATTGTACGGACGAGTTCATCTATTATATATATCTAGTCAGAAACAAGTGAAAATAGAGTTCTTTCAGATATTTTTGGTAAGTTTGTTTTATTGAATTGGCTGCCAATGGTGTTTCAAATTGTAAGGGTAGAGGGTGGATAGCTGATAAGCTTCCCTTATTTAGTAAGTACCGTATTTGCACATAACGGTGATGTATATTTTTCAAGTGTGTCTAGTTTGTGTCTAATATCTGAGTGTTACGTCCGAGATTCGGGTTCTACTCCAACTCAAGGCATAATTTTGTTTTGTTCATTTTGTTAGTTTTCACTATTTTCTAGTAATTTTCGTTTTAGTAATTTCCACCTAAGCAATGAATGCAAACTGAAATTTGCTTAAGTTTCAACAATTTATACAACCAGTGCGCTCCATTCATTTACAACTAGAATTAGGCATGAGATTGTTAATTCTAATCGTGAAATATTGCATGCATGTGGTGTCATCAGCTGCGATTCTTAGTGATATCAAAATACGCACCGCACTGCTACCGAATTGAAAGATGCCTTTTTAGGCAGCATTTACATTATAAAGGACCCATATGTGAAAGTTTTGTCCACCCTGAGTGTCTTTCCCACAATCAAATAAACTGTGTCTTGGACAGCATGGTGTTTGTGATGGCATTTTCGAGTCTAGACTGCACCATAAAATTTAAATGTTGTTAGATACACCATACTCTTATTGAATTCGAGTGGAAAGAGAATTTTCAATTTTGGATTTGGAGGGGGGTTGAGGAGGTGCTGTCTGTGTGTCTGTATGTCTGTCGCACCTGGATCTCGATAACAGTTGGGCGGATTTTGATCCAAAATAGCTCATTCAAACCGCAATGGTCGATTTAGGTGCGGAGCCCAATTTTTGAATTTTTTCCCGTGGGAAAAGTTATGGGGCAAAATGACGTCATTTTGGCCCATTTTTCGGGCACGCCCTCCAGTTTTTGCGAATTTTCTCAATAAGTAAACGAGGTATCCGCGAACTAATAGGCCTATTCCATGTAACTTTATCAGGGCTTTCCAATGATATATAACAAGTTTTTCAAATATTTCTCGATCTAGAGTCTATAAGCTTATAGTTGGCGCCAAATTTAATATTTGGTGAAAAATCGTGGGAAATGCACTTAATGTGTGCTTATAGTTGGTTTTAGTGTCAGATATGGGGTTTTCTGGGCCAACAAGCTGATTGCGAGTGTCAAAAATATTGTGTGCCAAATATTTTTAACACTTCTGCTTCATACTTGGTATGAAAAATGAGATTTTTCTCAAGTGTCGGTTTGAATTCTTTAACGTTCTTTTCACGGTCAATTTAGGGTCTTATTGAATTATTAAATTGTTAGTTCATTGTTTTTGTACTCGTTGTATGATGTTTTGTCTACTGCATACGTGGCTATCAAAAGAGGCGGCCGTAACTATGACTCATCACTCACGGTTTATATAATGCTGCACCTACGTACTGTGTGTAGGCTTTGTTTGTGTCTGCTTTCCACAACAGACTTCGGGGGATTGTTCTCACCACTCGAATTCTGGCTCGCAAGCGAGCTTCACTAGTTTACTAGCCTTATATAAGGTGTTTGTGGATGGTATCCTTGACATTGTCAGTAATAGACAATAGGTGGATTTAGCTACTATAATTAAGTCGATGGTGTCTCATACACCATCTTTTGCATTATATAGTATAGGTATATACCGTATACCACTGGATGGTATGGTCTAGACCATTGGGGGACAAAACTTTCACATGTGGGGTTCTTTATAACGTAAACCCAGCATTATTTAAACATTCTAAACATCCAGAGGATTAACAAAACCAACGACGTAGTAAACTAATAAATGCAATGGTGTAGTTTTGGAATTTTGTGAAAGATGACAATGTCAAACTAAGGCTCTCGGCCATTTACAGCCTGATAAAATATGTCCGTTACATTTGTTAGTAAAATACCAGATAATTTCATTGAAAGTTGGCCTAACGGAAGGCAGATCAATATTATCAGACTATAGAATGCGTGAATTTATGCAGTATCATTAGATATGTAAATATATATATTTCAAGATATAAGTTTCCTATCAATCCTTTAGCTAATATTTATTCGAATGTGTTAAACGTAGCGGAAACCTAACCCTAGTCCCAACAAATATCTAGACGCTTCATTATCAAACGTAACTTATTTTAACAAAGTTGCAGAGACGCGCAGCAGGAATTGTGAAAATTTCGAAATATTCTTATATGTATCATGTTTCAAACAAGCAAAAATCTCACATATTTTATTTTATAGCTTCTTACTCAAATAGTTATAAACGTCTCAATCTATAGATACTATCTGATCTTGCGGGACTTTGGAAAAACTTTTCTTAACATTTGGTCACTACAAGGATAAAAAGTTAGGTTTAAAAATTTTGCGCTTAAAACATATTCTCAACATAAAGCTAAATAATGTCCAAAAGCCAAAGATATTGGCGAATCAGCTAGTTTATTTTTATTGAACTGTAACGTATATATTTTACTTTGCTTCAGTGTGTTTCAAATACACAAGACATATCGTCGTCAACGCTAAATTTTATCAAATCACATCCACTGCTTCATTCAGCGATTTCCTCGCACATCGTATACCATGGACGTAATGTTCTAATGAACCGGATCCAACTCGACCAACTAAAGGACCCCCAAGGACGCCGTCTGACTGTCATTTACTCGACGGCTTGTACGTATTTTATAGCTCTGGAATTTTTGTGATACTGTCTGTATCGATAAAATTGCATTTGAAAAACTGGAATTGATTCAACAATTTTTTCTAAAATTTTTTTAATTATTAGACGAACAAACTTAACTGCAGCATCTTTAATTGTGGCGGTGGGGTTTGTGAAAAGTGGCGATGCTGCGAACATTCGTAAATGAAAGGTATAGCGAAATGCTTTTTAATTATTCAAAACACAAAATTTTAAACGGAAAATTTTACCGTTGGTGCTATTGATATTTGTAATTTGTGCCGAAGCGTTTGTAATCCGAATAAATATTATGATTCGGATAGAAACTATAGTAAATCTAATTTAATCCATTACTTTGAACTTAGGTAATAGTCGAGCTTTGAAGGGAAAAAGTGTGAGTAGATTTCGCATTGGCGAATCAATTTAATAAAAATGTTTGGACAAAATTCAATATCATTCAGCGACTGCCGTGAACGCAATACTTGTCAGCGGTGAAATGTGAACGCAACCCTGACGTAGTTTCTTGCCCTCCCGTTTCTTTTACAACAAACACTTGAGTTAAGCAAACTATCTATTTGCAAATTCTCGAATGAATTACTACGCAAATATCAGTGAAAATTCTAACACCGAATTTCTACGAAAACTTCGCGAAAACGGACTGCTGACCTGTGATGACCAAAGTTACCACTATTTACAACCCACTGGTCCTACTTCGTTTGGCAATTACAAACAAACCGTTGTTTTCGTTGTTGCACCTTACTGGCAACAGAAACTGAACGACTCGAATAAGAAGCCAAACAGTAAATAAATATAGAAAACTGAGCATTTATTATATAGTGTCGGAATATCCCATTATGGAATCGAAAAAACTGCAGTATCGACAAACTACATAACAATATTTCTTCAACCCTCAATGTTCCTAAGGTCTAATAGTGCCGAAGTATTAGCTTAATGCGGAATGGAGCCAGAATAATCCAGGTCTGAGGCTTCTATAGCCATAGCGCTAATAAGAACTGAATTTTATGTCCACGCAACTCGTGAAACGTTACTTATGGCTGAAATGAGACATTTCATAAGGTTAAAAATTAGTGTCTTATTATATCAATCATTAAGATAGAGTTTTATGAATTACAATATTATAATTCAGTCACAGGATTCGGCAAATTATATGTGTATGAATAATATAGGCGAGTTGGATATATTTTCAAAATGAATATGTACTGTGAATAAAAAATGTAAACATAAATGCATGAGGAAACTTAAGATGCGCCGTTTACCACCCTGTTTTATCAAAAGCAAATGCCATTCCGTTGTTTATTGAACACAAATTTCAGTTTGGTATAAAACAATAGAAATTAGTCCGTTCCATATTTCATACATATAATTTGAAAATGTTCACGAACATATTTGTGTTAAAGTACAGGGGCTGAATTGCATTTGCTAATGGCGTTATGGAACAGAAAAATTTGGGAATTGGATACGGCTATTGAAATTCGAGTTTTGTTGTCTAACAACGTTTTGTACATATTGTCAAAAGAGGATGGTTGGCGGCGCATCTTAAGTTTACTCTTGCGAAATACAATAGATTACATAAATAAAGAAATTAAACATTTAATAAATTAACAAATGGTTTTATGTATCATATTTAGTTAACTAAAATTCTAAATATTTTATTTTATATAACTTAGTTAATATATTCGTTAATTAACTAATGATTACTGTCAGTTAAATAAATAAAATTAATTGATTAGACATTAAATATTTAATGCTACTTAAAGTTAATTAACACTAACTACTAATAAATTATTAGTTAATAAATTAGTGTGTTAATTAGTGTTATCATAACAAAATAATAGTTACTATGATAATATTAATTATCACAGTAATTTATTAACTATAACTAATAAATATTTAATTATTAGTTAATAGATATAAATTACTGTGGTAATTAATATTATCATAGCAATTACTATTATTTTACTATAATAATTAATTAATCATTAGTTAATAAGTTAAGCGAGGTGTAACGAGAATAGTGCTTGAGTGGCTGATGAAGAAAGGAAAAATGAAGCAAACCCTCAACATAATCTCAATGAAGAGAGTGATAAGGTATGGATTAAGTTTAACACAGAATAAGCAGTCATGATTTGGAGACAACACTAGCTACAAAGTGTACCAGACAACGCACATTAAACAAAGTAAATAAATAAATGTTAGGTGTACCCACAACCGGTCCTTAAAAGGGAGACCCTCTTCTGCTAGCCATATTTACCGCCACCCCCACGATGCAAAATTGCAAAACCTGTAAGGATAAGTTTTAGAAAATTGATAAAATACTGAGCAAAAAGTAGGAAGAATGGGGAAAACTTTTAGTTATCACCCAGGAATACTTTATCCGAATCGGATCTATCTACCACTATTAACCGACGGTGCTTGGGTACCTATTGTGTATGTACTCTTAGATTTAGAAACGCATAATCAAATAAATGATTTATAGAACATTTAGATGTGTATATATTAAAAACAAAATATAGAACACAATACTACAGCACGAAGTACAAAACAGCATATTAAATAAATCTACATAAAATAAAGAAAATTCTATTTTATTGAACACAAGTTTCTTTTTAGTGAACGGCGAAATTTACAAAATTGTACATCTGGTTGAAGAAGACAACGTAGGGCGTTTTGTTATTCGGTACAAACTTCCGTATGGCGAAAAGATTCATGCTCTCGAATTGCTCCACGTAAGACAAGATAATTTAGGTAGAATTTGAATTTTTGTAGGAACAAATTCTGGGAAATTGAATTTGGATTCCCCAGTTTTTTTATTCACCAAATTGCATCTGCAAGGTATCATCAATACTAGATACAACCACCTTTTGAAGGGTTTTGTTGTGACCTAAAGATATGAATGCAAGTTGCTTTGCCGCTAATCAAATTTTGCTGTTTTAACTGTTATATACATTTGTAATATTCCAACAATTTGTGTATATAATTTAATTCTATTAGACCAAAGCGCATTTCCGAACATGTGCTTTCACTTTTTGCTGATTTTCCGCATGTGATCGGAACCAAATTTACGAAAAAACTACGAATATTAGGCGTATCGGTGTAGTACACTCTTATGTGAATGGAGGGATAACGGATGGTTTGAAAACATATCTCAAGATTATCAAGAAGAATATTTGCTTATTCGTATTATATGTAGAGAGTAAAACGTTATGAAAGGGTTGTTTTTTAAATATCTGACGTAAGGGATGCGAATTTGGCTTAGTCCGAATTTTAAATCCATTTAAATCAGAATTTGAGGAGAATGCAGTTTCTTAATATTATATTTTAACTTCAAACAGAAAATGTTTCCCATAAAATTCGGTTAAATTATTGTAGATTTGAGGCAGCTGGGAAAGTTTTTCCAACTCACTAAAACATAAATTTAAGCTATCATGAAACTTTCATTTTGTAATTGATCAGTATTTTACCTCTAAAAATTGGCTGTTGACCAGTTTGTTATTCGCTTTTCAATTCAAAAATTTTGGTTCAAACGCACAGAATTTGCCAAGGACAGCGAAGGTCCGGCAAAGTGGTCTCAACGAATCAATATTTCTTCCTTTTTGTAACCACATTTAAGCAAGGCTTTTAAGAATGGCCACATCTAGTAGACTGAAACCGTCATATAAGTGTGTGAAATGTTTAGAAAGTGACACTAGTAGTAGGACCATAAATTTTATTGTTTGAATTAGCCACATTAATTTCAGTGATATGAGACAAAATATTGGACAATCTTTAATTTTGCACCTATTACGTTTAGGTGTGACTTTTCAGAACGACTACATCTATGTAGGACAAGATAGTCGCATTATGCAAATATCAATGGATCAATGTTTTCTTTATCGGTCCTGCAAGGCATGCTCCAAGGACCCGTATTGCAGTTGGAATATCGAAAACGGTCAATGTTTTCGAGCATTGATGAATCAACGATATTCAAATGGGTAAATGTGCGCTCTCATGTTAACATTTTCACATATTGGGACTTTTTAATAATAATTATCACTGGGTCAGCCCCATTAGTTTGGTGTTTTTATTCACATCTCGGATTTATGTCAAAACATAAGGTTATCGCAGTGGGCCATTCCGTCAACCGTCAAATACATTTTTCGATTTAGCATTACATTTTACTGATCGCATACAAAAGAAAACTCGATTACCAATCTCGATTTTTGTCGTATGCTATAACACACAAATAGACCGCGAACATTGATATCTCATTCAGTATGTCATTTGATGAACGCAGACAAACGTGTGAAGTAGACAGATGGTCGCGAACGCAAATTCCATTCGTACACCGCAGAGCCCATGTTCGCGCTCACAAAAATGTGAATACCAATGTCAAAAATGTGAACGCGAGTTTCTGCGGAAATCAATTCGTGATTTTAATAAAAGAACAACATTGGTGTACGCACTTAATGTGGACTCCCGCATAAGTTTTTAGATTTTATCGCAACTTGCACATAAAAAATATCCAAAAATTTAAATGAATATGAGAAAAGGAATGAATACAAGAAAATGAATATACGAAAACGGTGAAAATAGAATGGAACAATAAATACGTCGTCCAACGTAGCATAATTGTAATGTTGTCATTTGTACAAAAGTATTATTTATTTAATAATAAACAAAATATAATTAATTTGAAAATCAAAATATATTTTTTTAACTTTCAATTTCAGATGGATTATATTCGACTCCGGCAATGCATGTCCACATGTTCCGATCAAAACTTTTCGAAAAATTATTTATGTTGGCGACGTATTACATCTTGAGTGTCAACGATATCTTAATGTTAGGAAAAAAATGAACGATGATGATGATCCGCAAGATGATGATGTCAACGACAATCCCCTCGATGTATTCTGGACGAGAAACGGCGAGGTACTCGATCGACAAATGTTGCAACGAGATCAACGATATCTGTTTACAACTGAGGGAGGATTGGTGGTGTTAAACGTAAGTACTGGACTTGGTGAAGAGGCAAAATGGTATTAAGATTTTGACAAAAAATCGTTGTTACTTTGGGACCCACGACGCTTTGTCGCGAGAAAACATATGTAGGGCTTCTGTCATAATCGACACAGATTAAATTCGTTTGAATGTATCTGGTGAAGGTATCGACATGACACAACTGCACTTTATTAGTAAACCAAAAATTACTAGATAAGCACTGTGTGTACATGCTCGTGGGTGGCAGAGGCAAGACCCTACGGCGCTGGACCCACTCCCCCTACCTCCATCAGCGCAAATCTCACCTGCACTCCTCAAAATGACAGCTCGGTTGACCCGACCTTGCAGGCGCAGGAGGCTGATCCAGTCCCTGCGAGGTCGAAGACAAGTCCTCTCCCTTCAAGCGCCCGGCTACACCCTTACACTTCGGACCTAGAGCATGTATAGCAATGGGGCTGTATAGTAATAGGTCAATGGTAGTATCTTTACGAGCAAGACAGGGGTGTAATCTACCACTTTTTACTGACTTTTTACAAAATATTAACTGATTATAACAAAATGAATGCAAACTACCGTACCCATCCAATTTTTCCGGCTCCCTCCACTTTTGAAGAGCTTGGAACGCCCCTGTTTACGAGCCACCGGCTACGCGAAAACGTTGTAGCTAAGTTTCCATTGGCACGGTACGACATCATCATATCCTAGGGTATTGTGGTTTTCGCAACACTCACTCTTTACAACGACACTGGTTCTTGGCTGTTGTGATGTATCTGAGCTAGACTAACACCTCTAATCATCCTCTGTCGCATCAATCGCTAAAGAACGAAAACATAAAGGTTATCTATTTCAGCTTTAACTGTATTTTGTTAAAGGGACTTCACTTGTTAATCCAGCCTTTAAATAACTTTTGGGCATAACTGCCTGGCAAATAGGAGACATCAAATTTACATATCTATTAATTTTTGAAAATTGCATACCGAAATTTTTGGTTCTAGAATTTTTTCGTGATCTGTTATTAAGAATTTGCAAAAGTCCCACAGTAATAATAATAAATATATCGACAATGGTTCAACGGCAATTCTTCAATCACGTATCAAAACCGCGTTACATCTTTTACTTTCGTAATGACTAAAAGACTATAGCTGTTGAAATAATAAATCACACATTATAAGAAAAATTGCAATTCCAAAAATCATGTTTATGTTGTATGCCCTAACACATGCCTTATACGCGTTACATACAGCGCAAATACAATTGTTTTTATTGTATTCAGCAAGCATTAAAAGCCGTAGACCCTTTCTGTAATTATAAGTTATAAAATTTGCTATATTTCAGCTCTAATATTCAGCCCATATACCTTCCGCAGTGTTAATAGCTTACTCAATATAGGTTTAAAATAATGAAACCAATGTTTTTAGGGCATGAATTAACCCTACCCTACAACCCCATCGATCACACCAACAAGCAATAATCTTACTTTGTAATAGCTTACTCAATATAGATTTAAAATAATGAAACCATCGTTTTTAGGGCATGAATTAACACTGCCCCATAACCCCATCGATCACACCAACAAGCAATAATCTTACTTTGTAATAGCTTACTCAATATAGGTTTAAAATAATGAAACCATCGTTTTTAGGGCATGAATTAACCCTACCCTATAACCCCATCGATCACACCCACAAGCAATAATCTTACTTTGTAATAGCTTACTCAATATAGGTTTAAAATAATGAAACCATCGTTTTTAGGGCATGAATTAACCATACCCTATAACCCCATCGATCACACCAACAAGTAATAATCTTACTTTGTAATAGCTTACTTAATATAGGTTTAAAATAATGAAACCGTCGTTTTTAGGGCATGAATTAACCCTACCCTATAACCACATCGATCACACCAACAAGCAATAATCTTACTTTGTAATAGCTTACTCAATATAGGTTTAAAATAATGAAACCGTCGTTTTTAGGGCATGAATTAACCCTAACCTATAACCCCATCGATCACACCAACAAGTAATAATCTTACTTTGTCAAAATTTTGATAATGTCAGTTTTTCGGGGGGGGGGGGGGCGTTTTTAAACTTTGGCTCACATAACTCTAAAAATTCTGTCATACAAAAATGCATAGCGGTAAAAAAGTAGCAGTTCCCGATGAGGGATTGAAGTTATCTTCATTTTACAGTCCGATGATTATGGCAAGAGTTATTATATTAAACGTCGGGGTATCCAAATGGCCAAAATTAAAAAATCTTAAATTCATGTCGTTTTTGCGAAAATCTAGGCATCAAACAATCACGCCAGTCCAAATACAAAGCTGTCTTCGCAACTGCACAGCATTTACTCGTGGGAAAATACAAATATCTATAAATCTGGTGATGGGTTATCGCGATACAAGCAGCCCGCAGCGCAGCACGCTATTAAGAAGTAAGATAAAATTGCAGACACCACCGTACAGAGGCCCTCCTTTGGCAGAATAGTGGGGAAAGGGTGGCTTGCTATGCCCCTGCAAATGGGCAAACAAGATTTTTTGCACAATCTATATATTTGAGGAAACTCCGCCCGCTATGTTTGCTCTGGTTCAATAAAAGCACTTGCTGCGGAGAATATGTTTTTGCAACGGCTAAGTCCTTTAATGTTTGCATAATGATGCCTACAAGGGCGTAACGTTCTAAACAGAAAGAAAGGGTCATTGGATCGTTTTTCACACTGCGTCAAATTTTCTACAAAAGCAGAATTTCAGCTAAATTGATTTGATGACGAAATAATTATATACCGCAAAGCATCAAGCACCAGCATCAAGCATTGTTAGCATCAAGCACAAAATACGACATCGTTAAGCCCTAATTGAAAACACCCATTCGATACAAATCCTGCTTACTCAATTCTGTTGGTATTTGTTTCCATAAAGACAAATTCTTATTTATCTGAAATTTCATATGAGTATTATGACTGCTAATCCATAATTAACTATATTTAGTAAATAGTTTTAGGTGACTACATACGACGCTGGTCTATACGAATGCATTTCCGAATCTGAGACAATAGTTAGCGGCAGAATCATAGTTGATGGAAGTTAGAATTTTAATATTACTTTTTCAACATAAGGGGAATTGTCTAACTCGGCAAAATTCCTCACTGAAGAAGATTGCAGATCACGCCAAGATAATTTTATATCATAGCCAAGCCATTGTTAATTGTTATATACAAGTGAATTCTGAGCAGCGATAGTTGTCTATGGGCTTCTTGGGTGAAGTATTCTCGTTAAGTACCGCCACTAGTTTTGCACCTTTAACCTACTAGTTAGCTGAATTTAAAATGAGCTTTTAACCTTGTCAATTAATAATTTTTACTTAGGTTATTTTAGTTATAATTTCGAAATTTTTTTAATTTATTTCTTTTTCATATTCTCGAATATTCTTTTCTATTTATATATAAAATACTAAGCGCCTGGATCGCCGAATTTCGAACTACCGTACAAATTATTGGACAATAATGATATTTGAAAAAAGTAGAAGCAAAAAATCATCAATCAAACCACAAATATAATCTTAATGCCTAGCTATGTATTAACCTACCATTAAACTCTTTGCAACAAGATTATGAGCGGAAATTCTGTTTGGACCATCGACGTCGCAAAAATCAGCATAGACATAGCGAAAAGTAGTACAAGGCGCAACTAGGTGACCATATATTTGCTACAAAAAATAGCATAATGGGTTATGTTTTTTGTATAATGCTTTTTGTTTAGTACAAAACTTGCTATTTTCTCGGGTTTAATGCACCAAAAGCCCAACGGTAGTTAATTAAGATATTTTAAAATCTGTTGTATGCTATTTTTCTTGGTTTAAAATAAGCTTTGCACAAAAATTGCAAGATCCATTATAAAACAAAACATTATTAAAATGCATAAAAACACGGTGGTAGTTTTGAGTAAGTCACACAGACACAGTTTCTCTTGCGTCAAAGTAATGTTGAAAATCAGAGAAGGAAATGTGATAAAAACCTTTGTACCAAAACAAGTTTCCATTCATCTATGAAATTGTATTATATTTCTGCATTGCAAGAAATGATTTCCAAATTTAAATTCATCCTCTATATTGATGAATCTTAGAAGATAAATAATTTGAATTTTATCCTTAAAATCAAAATTTATATAGCTATTACAGCTTTTTGGTCGAAACATTAAACATGTTGACTTGAAAAAACATATTTTGTTTGCAATTTTACACTTCTACAAAAAAGTTTGTTTAATCTGAGCGTTGCATTGTATTGTTGTGATATAAGGCAGAAATCCCTGTGCTCGCATATATAATCCAGTTATTTATGATATTCATCTGTGACCATAAAATATGCAAACTTCTAGTTTAGAAGAAAAATGAAATGGAAATGCATTTTTGGAAGAATTTTTATTTATTTATTTATTTATTTAAAAATGAAAAGGAGAAAAATTTTAGATAAAAAAATTACATTTCAAACCGTTCTTAGTTTCCGTGATAAATAAAAAATTGCAGATTTTCATAGATTTGAAATGATTTTACCAATATTGATCGATAATATTGTTAAGTTTCAAAGCACAAAACAGGGCTTCATATAGCCTGGCGATACTGCATTCTTTGTCGTTTTAAAATAGCGTCAAGAAAAGAAAGTTTCAAAAAAATTTGTAGACATAGATGTTCGGAACTAGAAAAGGTTGGCGAACTTCGGTCCGCTCAATTCAATATTCGTAACACAGCTAATACATCTATATATAACTAATTTGCTTGTTGTTTCAGGCAATTGCCAAAGAACACATTTTGCTTACACTCCATATTATAATGTTTATCGTGATTGGTGTCGGGAATTTCAGCAGTATCGAAATGCAATGTACGAATGGCGACAGTGGTATGAAAAAGAGGTACCCGAAATATAACATTTTTTTGAATCAACATTATTACAGTTGGATGTGCATGAAAAACATGGTATATAATATAAAATCCATGCAAGATTTTATAGGAGGTTTAACTAAAACTTAGGGTAAAGTATACAAATAGCTCTGCTAATCTACACATGGACACAGTTAGATAGAGATATAATCACGGCTTGGAATGTATGTAATATTAGTGTATTATTGCAAAGTTGCCCAGAAAATGGGAATTTCTACTTTTGGAATTGGCTTGTGCATAGGCTTAATTATAAATTCAACGGCCATTAATACAATCATGTGACAATAACGGTAACTCTGCAGAAGAATGTGGCAGTCTTCAGGTTTACCTTGTGAACGTCTGCGGCACGTCTCGGTCGTTTTCGGTGTCACGCCATTCCTCCTCCTAGCCTTACAAGCCACTTGATGGTTTACAGGCATGGCTACACCAACCATGTACTTGGGTCATTAAATCTGCAGAGCTCCCATGTTTCTGCACCACCAAATTATACCCCATCCATGTTTTTAGACCAACAGATCTGCCCACAATAAATGTGTTTGGATTCCTAATTTATACCTCACCGATGCTGCTAGACCATCATATTTAGACCTCACAGGTTCCTGGATCACTAGGAACAACAAGTATCTTGGGTCAAAGAGGTCGAGCAATTTCATATTCTTCAAAAATTTTCAAAATTGTTCGACCACCCAGTAACTTGACTAGTCTAAATTAGTGATCCAGCAACCGGGAGGGTCTGAATTCGGTGATCCAAGGACATAGGTATGGTGCAGATTTTAAGTGGTCCAATACCATGAGTAGGGTGGTATATTTAAGAACCACCAGGTGGGTCATAAACCTAGTGAGGCGCGGTAACACAGAAAACGACCACGACGTACCGCGGTTGTTAAAAAGGCAAATCTAAATAATACTATACTCTTCAGCTCAGTCGACGTCATTGACTCTTGATATAATTAAATAATGCCTTAACAGAGTGTAAATCGCTGTTGTGCAAGCTGTTCTGCCAAATTGAGATTGACCTATGACATGTTGTCGCAACTAGCTCGTGTGTTTCCCCTTATTTACGATTTTGTCATATAGCTCATCGGTGATCTGTATTGCATTGTACATTGCTTCCTTCATATACTGTTACAATTTTTTCATAACATCATTTGCATTTCAAAGCTTATTACAATGTTAATTATATGTTGTTATATTTAGTTAGTTTATTATATTAGTATATTATATATTATATGTATATTGTTAAAAATAATTTCGGTCGATCCTTTACTTATATTGCCTATGGAATAGTCATAAAAATTACACGATGTTAATCCCACAGAAAACTTTGAGATTGGAGGTGGAAGTTGATTATTTATCCGCGAATTCTTTACACTTGGATACCCAAGTTGAGCAAAAATTTCTTGCATAATCAGCATCAAAAAATTTCATATTTTAATAAAGCGTCAGAGAAAAGTTTTGAAACTTAAATTTAATTTTGGAGGTTTCGCGGTGCTGCTGGGCCTTACCAAAATTACACAATGTTAGTTCTATAGATAACTTTGAGGAGGTGACAATTGATTATTGATCGGCGGATGCGTCATACTTGAAGTTCCAAGTTAAGCAAAAAATTTCGTGCATAATCAGTGCCGACAAATTTGATATTTTAACAGTCCATGAAAAATATTTAAAACTGATATATTTAAGTTTGGAGGTTTTCGCAGTACTGTTGGGCGCCGACCCCGACAGATGAAAATTCAAGCGCCACATCTTTCAAACATTTAGTGTCTACATTTAGCAATTCCTCTTTAAACTTCGCCGTTTGAATGATATTAGGCATTCACACTACATGAGCTATAAAAGAAGGTTGTAAGCGAAAAAAAATCTTTCGTTTTACGAATAAGGAGACCACGGTATTATGTTCAGTTGAATTAACAAAAACATGATTTTGAGCACTTTCACTTTTAATGAATTTGTACATTGTACTGAACGTAAATCTTACTGTCGCAAGGACTGGGTACAGGATTACTCAATTTAAAGCCGCGTAGCCACTAAATAGTCCAAAATCTGTTGCTCGGATCATTAACCTTACATCACGGCACTTATTAAGATTACCCAAACACTGATTCCTCGTTATACAATATCGTTGTGGAACAACATTGGCCGTAGGAAACTATAACACTATAATTACTCTGTCTCTGAACCGGAAATTTTTTTGGAGCAGACTCTTCCCGTAGTATAGTTTTATGCATCTCATTATTTGTATCCAAAGGATTGTAATTTTATTTTAAGAATAAATGTCACCATCGTACGACATTAGCTGCATCATCATCCGACTCCCTGAAAACCGACAAAATGTCAATTGAAATTGGCAAACGGGACGCTTTGGCCGCATTACGGAACGAAACGAATCCACCCGATCAGGCTACAGCAGTGCGTGAAAATAAGCGAAAATCAAACAGCAACATCATTAACAACCACAGCAACAACAACTATTTATCACGACAGCAAAGGTTCAACGTTATGATGCATCGGCCGGTTCGTAAAAGAACACAATTGTTATTAAAATCCGATCGTCGCAGCAGTACCAACAACAGCTATAGTCGACACCGCTATCCGTTCATCGTACATACGGACAGAAAACTTAATCCAATCGTGAGAACGTGATATCATAGCAAATACAGCAACAATTTCCAACTGGGTACCGCAAAAGAATCATGTAATTTCGTGACGTGTTTAATCCATTATACAATATAATTTATTCACGTTTGTTCAATAATTTTCATTAGGATTTACTACATTTCGCCCACCCTCATTCGTACAGAAAATATCCGCAAGTGATACTTTTTATTCAGGAATGAGCTTTTGTATCACAAGAAACCGGACTTATTACATATTTCATCATGCTCTGCCTCTTCTACCCCAGGCTCAAAAACACCCGAGCGTGCCCGGATAAACTGCAGTTGAACATAACGTTCTGCTTTAAATTTCTTAGCACTACCTTGAGTTTTGAGTAAATAGCTGTGATGGTATTGTGCCGCCGCACGTATTGTATCGTAGTTAGGCCATTAATTTGTTTGTTCATTTTACTTCTACCAATCTATATTAAGTCATCCTAACCATCTAACTATTCTATATTCTATGGATTTAACACTTGTAATTTTCACTTTGGTTGTTTTACACTAAATAATCTTCCACTTTATGCTATATCTAATGGCCGTTAACGTAACACTGTTCACCTGTCCTCCATTATATCACATTTTTACAAAACCTACCGTATATGTTTAAATAATAAATTTATGTATAACGGCAGAGTGCGCTTTTAGTGAAATAGTGGGGATGAATAAAAAATTCCCTACAAAGTCATTTTCACTATGTCCAGATTTCGCTGTGAGTCGTAGCCTTAGACAATTTGAAATGTACAGAACGAACATTTCAGTGTAATAGCATTATTTCACTATATTTCATTTTCAAATTTCTTTATCACTAGAATAGACCCGTTGATTTTCTGTTCCAAACAACAAAAAACTTCATCGGTAAGCTTGAAAAATGTATAATCTTAAGTTGGTAGTCTATTTGAAATGGTAAAACTGACAAAGCAAAATCAACACATTTCGACATATTTCGACATCATTATTTAAACTAAATGACTGTCTTCTGGTGACTTTCGTTTTGTCCCAAATTTAGCTTCCGTTCAGACCAAGCTGAACGAGACAGAATGAATGCAATTGTAATGGCTAAATTAATGTCTAGCGCATCGCGAAAACATTGTTTTGAACTTAAAACTGGATATACTTACTGTTTCATTTATGATAACAAGCATTGCGTAACAAATTTTCTATATATCAACTGCCATCGCCAATGTTTTGCTCCCCTGACACAAGTTTATTACAAAGTTGCAAATGACACTCCACTGGTGATAGCTGAGTTGAATTCAACAATTGACCAAGACACAGCCGTGGCTACCTTTTCAATTCCTAAAACGTAATATTTGCTTAATAACCAAACACTAAAAATAACAGTATATATACGTCGTTTCTCGCCTAAAATATATGTTCTTTGTTTAATTTTGATTTATTGTTTGTTTGTTTGTTTTTTATTAAATACTGGTAGTTATTTCAAAATTTTTGAATACAATCCACCTGCAAAAAGGCAGTGGGTGTTGCGATATTTTCTGAGTTTCTGAACTTTTATGTTACAACCTCAAAACAAAAATATATTTGAAATATGAAACCTTTATAACAATAATTAATTTTTAGAAGTTTAAGCTTTCTAGCTTCAAATATTTTACAATTCAACATTTCTATCGCTACGTCTCCAATTTAGAAAATTATGAGCACTATAGAATACCCCACAGTACATGAAATAGTTGTGGCACAACAAACGTTAAGTTCAAAGCTTTGTACGCACAGTTGTGACGAATTCAAGCGACTGCAATACCACGAGTTTGAATGAATAAATACTGTACAACCGTGCGTATACATCGAACTGTGAACTGGCTATGCTGAAGCTTACTTATGATAAAGCTACCCGTACCTAACAGTGCGTTCTTACATTTTAACGCTCGAACTTAACTATATCAGCTGTATTACAGCTTTCTCTACTTAGTAAGCCGAAAACAATGTAAAACATCACTGCGAATTTACATGAATGCAATGAAAGTTTTAGCCTTTTGTGTTTCTGTTCTAGCAGCGACATCTGTGCCAAGCCTGTTTTCAAATTTTCCACAGTGATACATTATATATTCCTCATTATAAAAGGTTTTGGGTTATAGTGCTAAAATTGCAAATTTGAGTCAGGTTACTTAACCAAAATGGTACTTTGCATACGTCTCGAGTTTGAGCAGCTGCGATAGAGGCAACACAATGACATTTTGACCTCCATAATTAAATTATAGACTAAAATGTTTGATATTTTAGAAAATAGAAATTAGACTGAAACGTATGATTCCAAAATGTATTGTATGATTATTCACACCCAATACCTACGAAAATGCTAATGTGTAGTTAATTTGTTTGTCGCGCAATTTATCGTACAGCAAATATATCATACAAAGAAAATAATCGCAAGAATTATTTTAATCCTGTAAAGATTAATACAATAGGTACATTTTATTTCCTACAAATGTTTACAAAACCCACACATTAGATATTTCATCTGGGATAAAAATATATGAACACTCAGTAAATATATTTCATTTCATACAGATAATACAAATTTGTACACATTACTTTATAGTTTTTCAAACAAATATATATTGGAAGGCATATCTTCATATCTATAGGTATTTTGTGTTAGTACTATGTTAAATCCATATAAAGCATACAGTTCATGTTTTCAATGTGTTTCTTGAAAATATATGTTATGATTCGCCCATAATGCGCTGTATTTCACACTACTTGTTAACATTGAACCAACTACATTAGTATTCTTATGCAAATGGATCTAAGTATTAGTACAAAAGAGAAATCATGAAATTGCTACCAAATTTGTTTTGACATTCGTACATTCTAATTGTATTAATTGTCGCACTTGAAAAGCGTAGGTACACCGTGCCACACAAATAATTTTTGGCACAGTACAGAGTTACGTGTAACTTATAACATTTTAAAACGATATGTCAAGCGTATATAATATTCATCGTGCATATATATGTGCTATGTGTATATGTATATGTATCATTACTGTATATTACATATATCAAGTATGTGTGATGCGTTTGTATGCATGCAGATTTATCATGTGTATATAAGCCAAGATCGTATACAGGAAGTGTAAGACATTTTCCAACATTGTAATAAACGGTTGTACTGGATGACACCGATTTTTTCGGCCTTACCCCCTAATTTCTGAGGGTGGTGGTCAAACTCACGTTCCAACAATGTTTATTCGGGGCGGGTAGCTCCCTTTGGAGGGGTAGTCGAATCTACTCCATGGTCAGTGAATTTGGAGTCCCACCCCAGAAATAAGGTGATAGGTGATCGTTTATTCTTCACGGGTGTACACTAGACTGTCGGGGATTGTTATAATGTTGCTTTATGCACATTTTTTCTCTTAGTGCACTAAAGTGGAGTAAATATACAATTTTTATATTAAGTCCACAGCTTTACAGAAAAGTAGGATAACCCGTTATACTGTTTTGCAGCAGAAACATAATGCCTTAGTTTTGCATTTTATTAGTTTTGGCTATGTCCAAGCTGACGGTGAAACGCCGTCAGCCCAAACATAGCTCAATTGGCTTATCGATGTGGCAATCTTATTACGTAACTAGATTTTGCTATATAGTATCTCTTCTTTAGCTTTTGTTTTTGGTTTTCAATTACAATAAATTAAATTATATTTCTATGTTAGCCCTGATTTCGTCCGCCGATACCGATGCAACTCTGTAGATTCATTATTGTATGTTAATAATACATATATATATATGTATGCATGTATACGTGTCATCTGTAAAAAATAAATAAGTCAGTCATGTGTATACTACACATATTTATGTATGCATTTAACGAGTACATATGCCAATTTGTAACAATAACGATAGTAATATTGTTAACGGTTTCGGCCAATGTAACTTTCAGGGGTAATAGTGAAATGCGTTCTATATCGTTCTCGATTTACATTATATGTACCTTTATTCGGTTAAATATTTGATTTATAAGTAATTCAAACTGGAAGTATTTGGTTCCCATATTACACAGCACAAAGCTATATATTTTCAGCCAAAATGGTGCAAAAATGTGAACCTAGTACTTTGGGGATAAAACTGAAGGGCAGTGTTCGGTAATGACTATAGAGTACTTGACCAGTAGCCTTAATCTGTTTCGCATATTATTTATTTTAACATGTTTATTCTAATTAACACCGTTTAGATTATTTTACCCATAAATTAGCTGCAATTACGCAACAGCTGACAATTCATTTTTATAGGTAAAATTTTTTGATAAAAACTTGTAGTAGAAGAGCACGACTAAAGCAAAATTTGCAAATATATAGCGTTCAGCGATGACGTGGTTGTTTTCCAGCTATCGTTCAAGGATGTTAATGAGGGTAACCCATATCGGACTTTGCAGAATTATCCACTAACCGCACTAGTATTAGTGAGTATATACCATATGCTAAGCGCCTAAGCCGGCGAAATCCAAACTGCCTTTAAAATTGTTGGCCCTTAATGGTAATTGAAAAAGGAGAAACATGGAAAACGTGAATCAAAACTAAAAACAGAATCCAGAGTACTAGCTATGTTATAAACTACCATTATGCAATTGGCCACATAAGTATAACATAGAAACGAGCAGAAATCCGTTTGACCCGTCGGTGTGACAGACTTCAGCTTGAACATAGCCGAAATATGTAAAAGGCACAACTAGGTTGTCATGTCTTTGCGGGAAAATAACAGAACGACGTCGTTTCTAAAAGGCTGTGGTTTTGGTACAAAAATTGCGTATTTATGTCGAATTTGGTGCACTAAAGGCCCAATTGGGAATAGAAATAGAGCGATTGTGGCAGTGAAAAAATAAAAGAATGATAGCAGCAATCAGCATAGCAATTGTTTCTTTTATCGGAGCTTTTGGTTCCTAGTAAGATGGAACTCCTGCGAACATTAAGCGTGATTAAGGGGAAAAAGACAACACCACTTCTCAGCTTTATAGAAGTATATTCAAGTTGTATGTTTTGCCATCATCATCTCTTGATTTAGCTAATTTTTGCAAACGGAGCAACCGAATAGCTGTCTCTCGATATTGTGCTTCCGGGATCGGCTCGAATGGCCGACGAAGTAGTCCGTGATGCTTGTTGCTTTGATCGAGCCGCTGATATCAGGCTCAATTTATGCGATAGTTTCCGATCGGTAATCGCTACCGCTGGCGTAATATATTGTTCCGACGGGTACTGGTTTGCACTAACAAAGCTATATTCTCGATCGCTACTAATTTGACTTTCTGCATCACCATGATAGTGCTGTTGCTGATGCGTTGTAGATCGTCCACTAACACGACTTTGACGTTTTGATTTCCGCCGATCACGAAGGGCTTGTAAATGTAGCGACATGCTTGTTGCATTTCGTCGCTTTGACGATGCTGATAAGAGTCGGTTGATTTGGGGCTCATCGAGGTCTTCGGTGAAAAATTGCGACGACGGTAGTTCGTTTTTAAGTTTGGCATTGTAGTATGGTAGTAGACCAAACCGAAGCAACGAACGAGCACGAGCGATTTCCGGATCGTCAGTTTGATCTCCGGAGCCGTCAATGTTGTTAGCTGTCGCTGCAGCAGTTGCATTTGTTGGCGACATTTTTCTACGCTTTAAGCCACAATAACCGTTCCAAGCTCCAGTTTTAGTCGAAATCGTAACTTTGCCACATAGAATTGTCTCAATAAATGCAGCACGAAATTTACGATTAAGGATGTTGTATAGAATTGGATTAATCGCTCCGTTTAGGTAGTAAAAGTATCCTTAAATATATAATAATATGCTCAGACCAGTACGTCATAGTGGCTAAACTAGCCCAGTGAGTTTATGTAAATTATAGAGTCGGTGCTGGCAGACCGGTATTACCAGTTGTAACGGTTAGCAGTATGCTCAACATTTCACAAGTTATATTTGTGGCTTTATACAGTATGATTTTTAGTGTTGGCTGTGTCAGTACTACTTATTTTTGAACTATTTTTAAACAATTTATATATTCACCCCTTCATCAATGAAACAGGATATCCACTTAATTGCGTGTAACATACCCGGTATTTGGAATAAAAGCATAACAGTTGTTGTAGAAAAAATTGTGCAAGAAAGTCTTTAAAAACTGCTCAAACAATATTGATAAGTATTTGCAGTTCAAAAACAAACCAAATTAAATTGATGTTCTCCCATTTGGGTACTATAGTAGTCGCACTCGGACATAAATTGAAGCACGCTTGTACTCATCAGTCTCATTCGACGATCAGTTTCACTAGGTCAATCCTGAGTCTCACTCGAGCACTGATAACTCGCACTCGGGCACCGAAGACTCACGCTCGGCATTACGTATTTTAAATGTTTCCGAATTTTGTTGAAGCATCGGCTTCCTCTATGTACTTTTGGTATTTTGCATCAAGACCCTTAAAGATCGCAACAGTAAAGCCCCCCCACGTCGTTAAAGCTGTATTAGGAATGCCCGTTTCAATTATCAAGGCAAAATGAAAACAGGAGAATGCGCAATTTGAGCTGTCAATTTTATCGAGGAAAAACGAAACGGTCAACATTAGGATCGAAACGCCCACTTGACTCTGTTATACCACTCGGATATTTCTACATTAGAAAAACGAATTTATAACCAAACAAATATATAAACAACAAATAATGCAAATACACACATACATAGTGTCCGAATGTGGCTGTGCGGTGCCCGAGCGAATCTCGTTGCTGCTCGATTGAGCCTCGTTGGTGACAAAGTATAAAGTAACACAAAGGAATCTTAATGACACCTTTGAGTGCCTTAGTCAGAAGATCCACTGCCCGAGTGACACACCTCGGTACCCCAGTGATAAGATTCGGTGCCTGAGTGGGATAGAATGTTTAAAATCATATTCATGTTCTTATATTCAAGTTTATTTTTGGTGGCCTAAAAGTGCATAGTACTGAAATCAGCACCTATGTAGCTGTAAAGAATTACACGTTCACCCGATTCAAGCACAGTGTTCTCTGTTTTATGATAATTTAGCGTTTCGATGCTCTGGGTTCAGATAGTATTTGTTGTGTTTGTAACATTTGTACAAGTCTTGCTCCTCGCTGACGTAGGAAGGGCCCATTGCTATTAACCTTCGCAACAGTCTCGACTATCGTGTACATCTGGAAGCAGAGAGAACCTATCTGGGAGCAGTGCAGCGGCAATCTCTCATCCCTGAACCAAAATTTGTATCCATCGACGACAGATGCTCAGTTTCAACCAGTTGCTACGAAGGACCAGAAAGATAATTAACTATTTATATATAATTAAAGAATTGTTGATTTTGCGACTATTTATTTTTATGCAATGCCAATATAGGTCATATCACTACCGTATTGTGGTGCATAAACAAAATTTTATATATGCTATTGATAACCGCCAAGATATTGCGGGACCTGGCAAAATTTTATCTATAGGTGTGGCTGACTTTTAGAATGTATAAGCAGCAGGTACACATGTGTTTCAAGCTCAGCAGTAAGTCATTCTTCCATCCTAAAATCAGCACGAATTATAGTGCAACTCTCCACCGGTTGAGTCAAATTTTTACACAATATCCAGCCTTTCATAGTATGGCATTTCTAATCAGTAGTAACCTGTTTTCACATACAAAATTCCATGTAAAAGCTAAGACACAATGAGCAAAATATTTAAATTATGTTATCAATACAAAGTGATGCTGTTTTTCCAACGCTTCCTTCAGATTATCGAATATTGCCACTGTGGGCTTATCATATTGAGGAATTTAGCTGATATTGTCACGTTGAGACTAAGATGACATTGCTATTGTTGTATCAAGACTAGTTCTGCTGCCACAGTATCCATTTATCTCTAATTATGTACAGCTTTCAACATAGCTTCGAATGCTAGTATGCCCGAAGTCATGAAGAATGATTTAACATTGTTTAATGTCAAAGAATCATGCATTGAACTTTTGATTATTTCATGTCAATTCTTCATATGTTTTAGGTATGTAGCTTGCTGCGTGTAAAACCCATTGCTAACCTTTGTACTTGACTCTGTTATAAAAAGATACGGTTCAGATTTAGAGACCAAAATTTCTCTTGATCAATAACGTTAACTGTATTCTGTTCTGTGACCAATATAATATAGTGTTTCGAATGGTGTAGAGAAGTGCCTTACGGGCGGTGCATTTATTATTTCTGTTCAGATCAAATGGTCAAATACCTTATCGTAGTACATTCTTCCTTATAGTTGTTGGGTATAGGAATGAGTTCACGTACAATAAACATCGAACCTGCTATTGGTAGTTCAATTTTTATCCCAAAACTCCCTTTCATGCCCGTACCGGGGTTTGGATCCGGCGATATATATATTACGTTGTAAGGAAAGAGAAAATAAAGTCAGGAAATTTCAACAAATGGTAAGAAATTCTATTTACTATGCATAAGCTGTGGCTCGTCCAAATTTTATACCTGTATATATAAAACTAGAAAAATTATGTAACAATGTTTAGCTCTGCTATAACAGTGTCTATCTTGTGATAAAACTATTAAATCTTGAAGTATATTCCTAATTGGAAGAAATAAATATATGAAAGCGTTCGGGCTTGTTCGTTGATCTCAAATGAACATTCCCAAACTGAAAGATGTATCTTTAAAATTGACGGGGTGCACTTTTGTAGCAAAGGTAAAAAGATGCGAATATACATTGTACAATTGTGGACAGTAGATGTTTGTAAATCTTCCATAAAAGCAAGTTTATCAATACTCAATGAATATGAGCGTAATCGCAAAATTACTGTCACTGAAAGACAAACGATGGATAGTTACACAGATAGATAGATTATATTACAGATATATAATTATATTATATAGATTATATTATACAGTTTTATATTACCACAGGTAGTGTTTAAATGAGGTCGGTGGTGCAATTGGGTCACGAAGTTACGCTATTATCAATAGGTGTTCAACAACCGTCAGTTAACGAGGTAATTTTCTCTATTTTCCCAATTTTGCGCTAATTTACTAAGGTTTTCCACAAGATTTGGGCGCGTCTAGTGAGTTCTCGAGGTTGCAGGATTTAGGGCCTTAGTGGAGTAGGATGTAATTATTGCTTAGGAAGATGTATGACCGTTGTTTTGGCGCCTAAGCCTCTATCAACACTTATGCTAGTAACATACCTGATATGTAGTAGACGAAATTGAAGAAATGCTGGACAAATCCGCCTTTACCAAACGTTACATGCAATATCATTAGGCGTTGAATATGAAATGGAAGCCAGCATATAAAGAATACACAAACGACAACACCTTAAAACAATACAATTTTAGGATATTTACAATCCAACTTGGTGTAACTGGAACAAAATTCGCAATTGGCTTAGGAGATATGTTTGAAATTCGGCGATAGAAAATATGATTAAACCACTCTTGACGTTTTAGTGGATTTTGAGTTGCACTATTAAAGGCATTTATACGTTTACTGTAAACAGTACACGTGGGCTAAGAAAGCTAATAATTTTTAATCTGATTATCTAGTGTATGCAATCAATAACTAACTTCGTCAAGGTTTCATTTTCTGCGTGAAACCAGTATCCTAGTCACATAAAAAGAACGTTATTTTCAATGATAACTCAACAGTTTCAGTGCAGAATCTCACCAAAATACTAGCTACCTCATTGAGATATCTCAGTTTAACTATGGCGTATAACTTTTGTTATATAGTGCATATTATTCATGAGAAACTGGCATTTAAAATTGTTTGGCTCGGCGATTATGGCTGGTCATGGGATTCTCGGTCATATATTTATAGTATATATACGTTCAAACCCGTTGCAATATAGCGAAAAATTAAAATATAAAACTTTTTTTGGTTTCTCTTCCTGCAGACAACGTCTATTAAACAATTTCATGACACGTTTCTTTAAAGAAAACTGTCAGTCAGGCTCATTATAATAATACATGATAAGCTTACTTTTTATCAGTCACGTTTGCATGATTTTCTTATCAGGCTATTCCCACGTTGGAACAACACTGATACAAAGTAAATTTATCTCATAATTTATAGCAATAACACACACAATAGGGCACACAAAGATGTGACAACTGAATAGTTTAGTAGTTATTTTAGTTTATAAAAAGAACGTAATTTTGGTTCCACGTCGTTGGAGCATCCCGGAATGTCTCACCGCAGCGTGGATATAGTCGGTGGTTGTGTAGAAATGCAATCCTCTAACTACATATAATACCAGCAGTCAACCGCCTAATATGCCAAAAAAATTCAGCGCAAACCGCAGAGTCTTATAGTAGTGACAAAATAAATAATGAAATAACCACCGGAGTCCACTTTACATACTAAATTTTTTCTCACTTGTGGATTTAAAGTGCTTGGGTATGTAAATCAAACAGATTGGCTACGTGTTGGAATTCAATTTGGTTTTCTTTCGTAAATCTCGGTTTCATCCAAGTTATTGCAATGTTAATAACATCAGATTACACTTAGACATTCTTAATATAGTGAAATTAATATCTATTTGGATTTTTGGCACATATGTGCACACATCTTGATAGTACCCGAATTACTTATTCAAATTCTAATTTGGACAGGTTTCCTCAAATAAGCTATAGTATTTTGGTTGTTGCAAAAAATCCTGAACCACCCATGGCGTAAACTTACATAGCATTCTTGTGACTGATCGTCTTGAACGATAATTGCTGTTTTTAACGTCGGATTTTCCGAATCCAAGTTTCAACATCCCTAGACCGTAAACAATGCCGTGTTTTTGTGTTCGCCGCATAACAATCCATATGTGAACGAAAAGACCAAGCATTATCGAGAATGGAACGACAAAAAAGCACCAAAAACATGCGTGAATAAGTAGTTTTTTCGCAATATTCGCGTAGTAGTCCAATGAGCAAATTTCGGTACCTTCAAAGCAATAAATATTGTCAACTCTTTCCCACATGAATTATTGCGCATTTCGTACAATCATGAACAATTTTTAGCCGGTAAGACCGTTTGAACCTAGGTCATTTGGGAGGGATGCTTGTACGTCAGCCACTACGATATTTGGCAGCTGTTGATCGGTTCCTTAAGGAACCTCATAAAGCGAACGTATAACAACGCCCGTGCAAACGCACACCACAGGACAAACTTGGTTAACGCATCACCGTGTCGCTGTAGGCGGAAAAGAGTTATTTGAGCAAGAGTCTAAATTCTGTTTGAAATTTCACCAAAAAATACGGTAACTTGTGTTTTGTCACAGCCGTAAGGCTGTAACATTGTCTTATGATTTTGTCTGCCAGATGCGTGTTTAACATGAATTATCAATATTTATACCAACTCCAGCAGCCAGTTAACATGCTTAACTATAAATTTAATTGAATTCGAGTGGAATGAGAGAGCGAAGAGAGCGAGTGGAACGAGAATTTTCAATTTTGGCTCTGGAGGGGGTTGAGAAGGTCCTGTCTGTGTGTGTCTGTCGCACCTGGATCTCGATAACGGTTGGGCGGATTTTGATGCAAGATAGCCCATTCGAACCGCAATGCGTACGTCTGTAGGCTTTGTTTGTGTATGCTTTCTACAACAGACTTCGGGGGATTGTTCTCACCACTCGAATTCTGGCTCGCAAGCGAGCTTCACTAGTGTATGGAATATGAAGGGATAGGTGATATTTTGGTATATGCAGAAAGTTGTATTCTATGTCCGGTTAATGGAGGTAACAGGCCTGTGTGCGATGCGGGAGGTAAGTTGTATTACGCCGCTTGACGTTGGGAATCTACCAAAAGAAAATGAATGTAAAGATTATTATATGTAGTTTACATAGACGTGCACATAAACAAAATACATGTTGTGTATATGAAGTTTATAAATAATGAACACTGTAAGCGCAATACTCCTCGCGGGTTCTTTTCTTCGAAAGCTTTCTAGCCATGTTGGTATGAGGTTAGGCTAATAATAAATTGCATTCAAATTGTTCTTTCAGAATTTAAAGACTTAATACACAAATTTTAGACGTAAATGAAGTCCACTTTTGAAATAGGCTCATATCTACATACTATTTGTTACTGATCTCTGAAAACGAAACATTCGTTTTACTTGAGAAAGGAACTAAATCTACACGATATAAAAGCAATCAGCACATTGTCAACAATAAGATATAAGAATATTGCCAAAATGCGTGCTACTGCAATAGCGGAATGGTTATGTGATAGATAGTTTATCGTTCTTCTGCTTGAAAGGTCGAGCCTCTTTCAATGTGTCATATTTAGTTTCCTATATATTTCAGTGCAAACATTACGACGCCGTTTTTTTCACTTTGTCCACTAAATATTACATCTAGTACGAGGAGTCCGATCTATTATTAGCAGTTAATGCTAATTTATCTATTGCATATTCCATTCTAAATTTGCTTATTTTAAAAACTAATAATATGTTGTGATCCAATTACTCGCGAAATTTTAGGAACACATATTTGTCTTCTTTTTGTTAAAATTTTGTCCATTCTGTTTGGCTCCGTGCGCTGTCATCAAATAGCCCGAGGTTTTTACTGCACGAGAGTGCTGTGAACTCAATTGCGCAATTTGACGTAACTTAGTTTTTTTAATAAAATTTGTATAACACATCGAGAAAACATATTATGCACTGTTTGTAAATTACAATTTCAGTTTTGGTATCGAAGTAAGGTGTAAAAGCATTTTGCGGAAAAGATTAGCCCAAATGTGGATGTTTTCGTCAGTACCTTTATAATGAACGGTCCGATTTTATGTAAGGTGCAACTATAAATGATTATGCGTTGAAAATACCATATATTCAATAAAAATTTAGTATACCACATACTTAACCGTGCTGCTCCTACTGTTGTTCGGCAACAATAAATTGCGCTTGACTATGATGTAGCAAATATGCGGTCAATAATTATTCATCGATACTCGAAACGTAAATTAACTCAGGAAGTAAAGGGTTAACAAAAAAGTTAGCATACCACATATTTAACGCTTTATCGTTTAGCGTAGTTCGACAACAACAAATTACGTTTGACTGTGCTATACTAACTAAATTCGACGAATACTGCACGATTGAATTAGCTCTGAGCAAAAGCTCTTACATAGCTCAATGCTGTATATTGCACACATGCTGTAATACGTCGCGGCGACCAATAATTGTTCATCGATACTCGAAACGCAAATTAATTTAGGAAGTAAACTTTTAATAAAAAATTTAGCATACCATATATGTAACCCACGTAGTTCGACAGCAACAAGTTACATTTGATTGTGCTGTACTAACTAAATTTGACGGAAACTGCACGATTGGACGTATGTTATTGTTCCCTTGCTTTGCCAGGAGCCTTAAGGATCCGAGCAATAGGCGCGAGATAGCTCAATAATTAGTAAATATACTTTCACTCGATCGTTCCATACCTCGCGGCGATTGTTCATCAGTACCCGACACATAAATTAATTCGAGAAGTAAAGGGTAAAGTGAATCGATTTACCATTCATACATTGTACTGACTAACCTAAAGGTATCATCGACACTCAACAAAACTGTCCCAGTGAAGCAGCTAGATTTTTTGCAGACCACTTTATATATAAAGCATCTATTTACAATCTGTTAATATGAATTGATTTTTCGGATTATAGCTTTTCTCGCTAACAAATATTAATTTTCCAACTTCCATATATCCGATTTTGCGTTCGAAAGTTACAGCAAACAAATTGATTTCTTCTAGCGAATTAACCTTACTCACGTTTTTGATAACATATCAATATCAATATCGGACATATATAAAGATGCATCATTTACAATAAGATGCGTGCGCATGGTCCTAATTATGTCATGCGTTCAAACGGGCTAGCTACTATGCCACGAAAACAGTCCATCTCGACTATTAAAATTTCGCATAGCCTAGCTAGGCTATGCATTTGTCATCGAGTGTCGAGCCGGACTGTGCTTTTGTCACGAGGCGTTCAGCTGAGCACTATAACTTAAGCCAGAGACTAGTCCGCGAACATTACGTTTTACTATACGTATCTAAATAATGCCCCAAAAGCGGCATACAGCTTCAAACGTTAATTGTATATATTAAAACAAATATATTAGTGTCAAAATACTATAGCACAAAATGCTATTACACTAAGCACAACACTAAATAAAATTTCTCAATTGACAGTTCAGCCACACGCTCCGTTTGTCACGTAGAGCCTAGCTAAGCTCCCTGTTTGTCACATTGAGATTAACTAAGCTGTAAAAATGTACCATAGTAGTACAGCTAAGCTATAGTTCACCCGAACTAGTTGAGTTTGACGCGTGACATAATTTGGTCCTGGCGCACGCATCTTATTGTAACTGAGCATATATTGTTATGCCATAAACATGATGCTCCTTAAATGTTTATGCTTGCAATTTGGCAATGAAAAAAATTTTCAGCCACCAACAAATAAGGCTACCAAACTATCGCTGTCTAAAGACACTTTTCAACTTTACAAACTTATTAAATGCGGAAAGTAACGACACAATTTCTAGTATTGTCGTTTTGTGGACATATTGGCGTTTTGTAGAATAAATTTAATTTAATTACCTATTTAAGGAACATAAATCCTGCCCCGAAAACGAATACCTGTCTAACAATCAAGGACAGACTAATTATACTTGGTAGTAATTTTAGAACTAGATGCTTCGCCCGGACCTTTGAGTCTCTACAATTTTGTGGATATATCTTCAACTTCAATCCTGTTACATTGTGATCTATGCTTCTATAGTTCTGCTCGTTAATATGTGTGAACCTGCATAGTCTCCAATGTGTCGTATAAATTCACCGTTTATCAGTTCACATCGGTACAATCAGCAACATAGCAAACCTTGACTTAAAGCACTTTTTCTTAGTGCCATTGTTCAATATGATGTTACATGTTATGAACACCGTTTTTTGCTTGATATAAAAACGACTCTAAATATATAATTAGTGTGCCGATGTGAGTAGGGCCCGCACCTTCTAGACTGGTAGTACGGGACGCCGCGGTAGGCCAGTAAGACTGATAGAGCAATCACGAAAATCTACACTCAGAATACTTTCTGTGAAATGTGAAAGAAATTTCTTTGAATTTTGTACCACCAGATATCCTTTTAAAATTCAAAGAAACATTGCTTGAGATTTCAAAAAATTATCTTTGGAATTTCGAAGATATGTAATTCTTTAAAATATAATTCTTTGAAAGTTCAAGAGATGTTTCTTTGAATTTTAAAAGAATATCTGGTGGTGCATAATTCGAAGAAATTTCTTTTAAATTTTACAGAAACCAATTTTCAGTGTTGCTACCAGAATTTCGCGATCAGAGCCTGCAAAACAGTTACAAAACTTCTACATGTTTGGAAAAACGATTTAGATCACGCTTTATATCCTAACCATGCGTGTTTATAGTATGATTAACCACTGAAAAAAATCATAAAGATTGCTGTAGCAATTATTTAGTTTACTCCAATGTTACGCAGTAGCAGGGGAACAATTAAAGGTTGCTATATCCTAGGGTGACCCAACGGTAATAAATAATATTGTATATTCACAACTACAGTTGGGCCTTTAGTGCACTAAATTCGAGAAAAATATGTAATTTTGGCAAGAAATCCACAGCCTTATATAAAATAAGCATAAAAAAGCATTGTGCTATTTTGCCGTAAAGATATGGTCACCTAGTTGGGCCTTTTACAACTTTAGGCTATGTCTAAGCTGAAGTTTGCGACGCGGGCGGTCCAAACAAATTTATGCTCGTTTTGCATTATAATCATGTGGCGATTTATGTAATGGCAAATTATTATATAGCTAGGCATGGACATTCTCCTTTTTGATTTTAATGTTGTTTTTATTTTTTTCCTATTTTTCAATAATCATTAAAGTCCAACATTTTTACAGTAGTTCTGAATTTTGGCTTTCCGATATTAATGCCAGCGGTACGTCGCGATCGTTAGCCCCCAACCCCCCAGGCTTATGACCCACCAAGTGGGTCGCAAACATGACTACCCCACCTAGGTTTATGAACCATTTACCTCAGACCCCCAGGCTCATGACCACTAAATTACACCCCATCCATATCCATATTCATGAACCACTATATCAGACCCCAAGGTTCATTGACGGCTTTTTCAGACCCCCTCCCCAGGTTCATGGACGACTTTTCCATTTTATTAAATTAAAAAATGAAAAAGTGGTCCAAGAACCTAGAATAAGGGGTTGAAAATGTAGTTCATGAACATGGTGCGGGGGTCTGAAATAATGCTCCGTGAACGTGAGTGGAGTTTAATTTAGTGGTCCAGGAACCTAGTGTTCTTAGGTTAGTGGTTTATGGCGGTCTGAGTTACGTGGTCAGTGAACATAGGTGCTATATTTAAAGCATGAACCACTTTTTCGTGGTATAGATAAAGGTATAGCTTAGTGGTTCAAGGTGTGAGAGCGAAAGCGAATGCAACGCACCGCACCTTTAAGATGGCAGAGCTAAAGAATGTCACTCCGTCCAGTAGAGTTGACCATAATTGACTCTTACTATTAATTTAATATATAATAATTTATTTATTTGTACCTGGTATATCACGATTGTCTAAAAGATATTCGTCTTCAGTATAATTCGGCGCGCGTACTCGATTGATTGTCAAGTAATAAGTTAAAGGACTAGCACAAACCGTAGCAGCGAACCATATTGCTATCAACGTTTTAATAACTCGACCAGTACGTGAAAATTTTTGCATTTTAAAGGGATAGCATATCGCGTACCACCGCTCGACTGAAATATTACGGAGAAAATCAGAATTGATTCGGCAGGTGGAGCGCTGTGTTGGCAGCATCAGTTTTGTATGACCACTGCCTCTGTCGCTGTAAACGTTGTCATGAGAGTAGCACACGGCGAAGCATAATAGAGCCGTGTTGCCAGTTTTGGTTTGTAGCCCTCAGTTTAAAAATTAGACATTTTTCATTTGTAAAATTCAGGTTGATCTGTCGAGTTGAACCCACAGTCCGTAGAATGTAGAACCCCAACAGCTCTTTTTTTACGCCTGGATAATGTATGAAACATTGAGGAATAAGACGCTTATGTCATGGCTTATGTCAATAAGCACTTTGTAAAAGCACCATGGAACAGTGAAACGCAAAGCCTTTAGTAGCTTATGTCCGTCATGTAATATGATAATAGCTTTTGAAATTTTTGAACTTTATTCCACGTTGTTCGAAAGCACTAAGTGGTCTAAGTGCAAACGGTAGTCGTGTTCAACGAGCCATGGGACATCAATAACTTCCGATTTGTTAAATTAAGTCCATACATATATAATAAGCAGTACATGGTAAGCAGTTGTCATGCTCATTCGAGTTCGAGGCAAATGAATGTTGTTCAGATTTAGCTGAAAAACCGGTCCTAAAACCATTTTGTGACTTTCAAACAGATACGACCGATAAAAAATCGCTAGTTCATAAGAATATCGGTGTAGTGCTTATACACTGTTAAAATTAGAGCCAAGATCAGTCAATCCATTCCGCCGATACAGTTTACAGTACACAAACTTCATGCAGATTAAGAGCTACAGTATAAGATTGTAACCGAGTTAATTCCAACTATCGTATTTCGTAGTTACCGATTATACAGTGGTAAAAAATCGAAAGATAAATCTACCTAAGGTACTCTATCATATGCCCAATTGGTTGAAAGACGTCCGACCATTAACTACCAAATGAAGTTACAACCGATGAAATCACAAAGTGTTATGTACAATCTCGGCACCGCAACTGGAGGAAAGTTGTTCAAATTGAAGCAGATGATATGTACGAATGATTATACCCGGATTTGTGCAAAATTCATTAAGTGCACTTAAATATAAAAATTTAGTCACATTGGACAACATGCTTCAGGATTCTAAGCGTTTTATTTATTATAATGTAAATTACCTAAACGCTAGGTTAGCTACGTAATAATTTTACTGCTTTTTATCGACACACAAACACTTTAAAACAATTTTTATGTATTTAGATTGTGATTCTTATCTGAAGTTGTATATAGCAACCTGTTAAAGTTTTTGACGACTTGAATTTTAGTATACGATTTAGGGAATCATGTAGAATTGGCTAGTATATGACCCATAGAGCACCGCCTAAGTAAAACCCAGTTCAATATAGCAAAATTATAAATTCGACTGCAAATCGCTGTAAGTACTTTCTAAACCTGAAGCAAAAGTAAATTTAAAAGCGTAAAGCAAATTAATTAAATCTAGTATTAGCAAGAGTGGAAGTAAGGCAAATGTGAAGTGTGGAAGTTTAAGAAAGCCGTTGACTTCAAGCACAGGTTAACAATAGAATGTAAGAAAATGTTATGCTATTCTCCTTATATTAACCCTTGATATTAATAACAGGAAAGTTATAAACTAACCTGAAAATGCAAATACTGTCATTACCGAGGCGTAGCTCGTTGTTTCAGATATAAATCCCCGGATTTTGCAAAAGAATACTGGCAGCTGGTACGGATATAACTCCGTAAGCGAAGAGTGTAGTTCTAATGGTAAGCCTAAAGTGTCCAAAAACAATTAAAACAGTATGGCAGAAATTATCGCTAAGTTCTTTGATTTGAACGTGTTAAGGGACCATGAAAATTAAATACATACACTATTAGCTGAAAATAAATTTATAAAAATTTCATTGAAATTCTATATCTCCTAAAGCCAAAATTCAAAAGAATGTGGCATAAAGCACGAAAACATGTTTTCTAAATGGTAAATATAGAATCCTGAGTTGGTATCCCAGTCAGTGCTATGTGCTCTAGACATATTCTGTGTGCCAAATTTCAAAGAATTTGGTAAAAAATTAGTACAAATCGACAACAATTAGGGAAAATTGTGGGAAAAATAGGGAAAATGTTTAAAAATATGGAAAAATTCGGCAATATTTCAGCTGAATTGGAAAAAATTATGAATTTATAAAAAATTTGAAATTACCCCTCTTGACTTACCGCCCGCCCGCTAGTGTTACCCCTTCCCGTAACCAACTACCATTTACCTTAAGGCCACGCCACGCGCACACCTTCACCTTTGGCTTGGATGTAAGAATTAATCAAACCAAGGGTTTTTAGAAGCTTCTTGAAAGAACATAGCACTCTTCGCTGTCCCTTATCAACGATCCGGGCGTGTCGTAATCTACATTGCACGTCTTCTCCTAGTTCCAGTGGGACATTTTGATCACATTTTCTTGTGGATCATAATCTTTGAACCAAAATTTGTGACGAGTTTCACACCGTCGTCACGAGATGGGGGGCACATGAGGGGCTGGGAAGACCTGTGGCTCCCCCGTTGATATTAGCAACAAATATTCTTTCAACATTTATCTGCCAAGTCATATATTGAGTTGACCTCCACACTGCGTGAGTACCCTCCACGGCTAAAATTTTCTGGCAACCCCCTGCCGAGTTTTGAGAGTAATGAGATTCCAACAAAAATATTGATATATCAAAGCTGCTCTTTTCAAAATCTGCGGTTTAGCTTTTGTTGGTTCGTAGTAAGTCTATCCAAAATTATATATATATGGAGCTTTCGCCACAATTTTTGGCTGTAATACCATAATCGCTCGTGAAAGTGGCGTGGAGTTACTCCTCCGGCTCAGGGTATACCGGCCAAATGTATGACGTCATGTCTTGTTCGTTTATATATTTGTGCAATATAGTGTAATACTCTGGTCAAAAAAGCATCATGGCCTCTTGATAAACCTAATAATGTAATTATTTTTTATTTGTCAAGTTTTAAACAACAAACTGTTGTTAAAAAAATTGTTATACGTAATGTTAGGATCTAAGACGGTAACTAATGGAATAATTTTATCATGCTTAAAATATCAAGCTAAAACTCGAATACGAGTACTAATCACTGAAAAATGAGTTAACCCACCTAGTACAAGGCATAAAAGATCGGATATCGAAAGGCTTAGCAAATAGTAATTTGCCGCTGAATGTAACGATTTGTTCTTCAGAATCACGATGCAAGTGCAAACGTTGCCCAAAAATCCAACAAATAATACAACGCTAAAATCAAGATGATAACTAATTGTAGTGGTGGCGCAGGGATGATAGTGAACGGGTGGGTTTGTTGTTTTATGATTTGCATTACTTCTGGGTAAGCATAATTGTAGTGGTTTCACAGGGATGATTATAAACGAGTGGTTTGTTGTTTTGTGATTGGCATTATTCCTGGATAAATATAATTGTGGTGGTTGCGCAGGGATGATGGTAAACCAGTGGGTTTGTTATTTCGTGAATGTGAATTTCTCCTGGGTAAGCATAATTGTGGTGGTTGCGCATGGATGACGGTAAACGAGTGGGTTTGTTATTTCGTGAGTGGAATTTCTCTTGGATAAGCATAACTGTGGTGGTTGCGTAGGGATGATGGTAAACGAGTGGGTTTGTTATTTCGTGATTGGAATTACTTCTGGGTAAGCACTAACGACAAATTCAACAAATATATCTAGTCTGACAGTTGACAAAAATAGCGATGGTTATAATTGTATAAAAGTTTTGAGCAGGAATTACCCAGTTATTCTCCAACTCACAGTTGATATGTATGATTTTGGCTTTGTTCTAAATCAAGTTTTGTTCCAACTTAGTTACAATTGATATTAAAAATTATTGAGTTGGACAGTGATTTATGAATTATTAAAAGTACGTGCTCAAATTTCTCAAATTTGATTTATCGGCGTGATCAAAGCAAATCAATACTAAATAAAAATATATCACAACGACCACGATTAAATGGTTGATTTAACTAAATTCTTCGCATGGACTGCTGGGGTTCTACAATTTTAGGGTCATATCATAAGCGTCGAAAATTCGTCGGCTTGTGAGATAGGCTGTTGGCGGAGAGGTATGTCCACAGGGGGAATAAATGCATCTTTCCCAACATCCATTTTACTCCATTTTTTGCCAATTTTAAAGTAATTTTCGATAATTTTTGCAAAAATTATCCGCGCAAATTTGGCGCGAGGCTCAGGAGGGGCAGGGAGGTGGGTGTGTAGTAGAGCCTTCAGACGGGTAAATATGGTTCGGGTTGGCGGTAACCCCATAACCCTTCTCTATCGGCACATATGGGTCATATGTTCAACCTGAGGCCATGTTATATTGTTAATTATACATCTATAGTTCTGCTCGTTAATAGTTGCAAACCTACATAGCCTCGACCTTGAAACATAATTTCATCGTTTATCAATTCACATCAATGGAATAAACGACATAGCAAGGAGTTCACCCAGTTTTTTGGTGCCATGTTAGTAGTCCTATAAGGTTTTTAAAATTTAAGAACATCATATGCTTGAAACAAAACCGACGGCAAATGCATAAATAAGATGCCGGCGGGAGTTGAACACCAACCTTCTGAACAGGTAGTATGGGAAAGCGCGCTGGCCCGTTCGGCCACATTTTAACAAACACGGTCCTAATGTGCATTACATTGCAGGTCATTTGAGCTGTAGTGCCAGTTTCCAAACAGTGTTTGAAATAATGCAGATATTCTAGTCTTAATAATTTAGAGCCGATATAAAGCAACAGATATAATCCGGGCTAATGTGGCAGGACTAAAATTCTGATACCTACCTATCCAAAGTTCGTGGTTAAAGCCAGCAAATCCGTCACAAATCCAATACACCTTTGGAAAGACAACTTGGGTCACCATTTATATCCTAGCCCATGAGTCTTTCTAATTTGTTCAATCGCTAGAAATCATAAAGATTACTGAAACAATCTTTACGTATATTTTCCCAATCATGTTCTCAAACATAACCGGCTATAATTTTCAAATAAGCTATAATGAGTGAAATTAAGTAGGGATTTAAAAAAAATTAGTTGACTAGTTTTTACCAAAATTAATGTTTACCTTTTTTTCCCAAATAAATTTGTGTATCGTGGAGCGTTTGACTAACTCAAGCGAACGCTGTGCACCGAAGGTGAGCTGTATAATTTAAAGCGCAGTACGCAAACCACTGAGCTCGCAAAACGTAGCAACGCACATTCGAACATTGATCACTATACAAACCCACTTAACACAAAACAATATGCGTTGGGTTCGATTTAACGCGGCCGGCATAAAAGGGTCAGCCAAGAAATGGGCTTACATATTTTCATTAACGATAGCTGGATGTTTTCAGTGTCTCGACGAAAGTGCTTGCTGCTCAATTTCGTCACTTAAAGCTGCCGCCGCGTCAAATGGTTCGGTTAATCAGTCCATCATGGAGATTCAAACTTTTAGCTTATATTGTCGGGAAGAAGTATATATCTTGGTGAAGAAACCGGACTATTGTACGGATGAGTAATGCAGCTGAGGGATTATTTCGAGAAAATCAAAGTGTTTGCGGCGTTAGTTTGTCACCACCACTAGGCCCTGCAACGGAATATCTTGTTTCACTGCTTGAAAAACTAATTTATCAAACGTCAGAAGAGCGAGAAAAGGCAAGGATCGTGAGAAAGACTGGGACTGTGATAGTAACTGAACCAGGGAAATTAGATGTAGATGAAAGTGTCGATTTTGGCAACAAAGAAAAAAGCGTAGTGACCGGCAAAAATAGCCAATCTACATCCAAGCGTCAACTATTTTTGCAGATATTTAGGCATGGAGCAATGTCTTTGTATGAACTTTTGTTCTCCAATGTAAATAACGACGATCCAGAGTTTCACAGAACTGATTGGAAGCAAACGCTTGATTTCGAACCATGGCTAGCTGGAATGAACTGTGAACAATTGGAAGTAAAAGACGCAATACTAAACGGTACGAAGCTCGTGCTGTGTCTGGCGCCGCCAGGTACTGGAAAGATTGATGTCATCGCTCGATTAATAAGCGTACTTATTGCTGATCATCCGGACAAGAAGATTCTTTGCGTTGCACCAACAAATGCAGCGGCTAATATTTTGGCGTTACGCGCGGTACAAGCGTTTAAGAGAATACTACAAGCCAGCGAAATTCCACGAATATCGTTGCTGCGATATCTTCGACGTGGCTACGATCTAGATCTGATTGATCCTGAGCTACGACCCTACTGTGCTTCGCGATTAGATCCCGAGCTTGACGATTGCGATCACCAAATAACTTCCAGCTCATATCTACTTGGACACAAAGTTATTGTTTGTACACTCGATATGGCAATAATGGATTTAGCTAATAGTCTCGAAGCGTATCATCATGAGCAAGGAACATTAGAGTTCGGAAAATCTGTATTTAACATGTTAATTGCCGACGAAGCTGGAGCATTGGATTTCGCCAGAATGTCAGTAATCTTGCCCATGGTAGCGAGTGGACAAATAGTGTTGCTGGGTGATATCAAACAACTATCAGCATACGTCACTAATCAAGTGTTAAAGCGAACTGCTGCCGAAGAATCAGGAATGGAATTTCTTTTAAACCTAACTCATGGTCAGCCGTACACTCGAGTCGTGCAATTGCGTCGTAATTATCGATCACATGAAGACTTACTGAAGCCGCCCAATCGCGTTGTCTTCTCAGAAACTCCGTTGATCACAAGCGTTATTCCAATAAGTGATCCCGTTTGGCCAGTTGGTAGCATTATTCCACAACAAAAATCAATCCTATTCAAGCATATCGAAGGATTACAAGAATACCATGGAATAAGCCTGTTCAATCCTTCAGAAATTGCTGCTGTATATCGTATCGTCGAATTTTTAGTACATCGTAATGGTGTTTGCCCAGCTGCTATTGGAATTGACGCCACCTACGCCGCTCAAGTTGATTTGCTGAAAGCAGTTATATCAGAGCACTATCCAGAAATCAAGATCGGATGTGCTAACGTTTGGCAAGGTGACGAACGATCTTATATGATTATATCATTAGTCCGATCATCACCCTCACAAGATGCTTTAGGACAATCTCATGAAATGGGTTTTCTTTCGGAACATCGTCGTATCAATGTGACGACGACGCGAGCTCGAAAAATGAACATTTTTGTCTGTAATATGCTGCATTTTATCGATCAACAACTGCTCAGAGAATTTATGCGTGAATGCTGCGTTCATAATGGATGGATAGAACCAACGGCTCCAGCAATAAAGTGATATGTTCATTTACGCGTGTGTAAACTACATCCGTTCCCACAGGATGAGCCTTCAGCAGACGCCTGCAATTTACATGAGTTATGATGTGGATCTACAGCAAGCTGTCGATCAAACAAAAATCTTATCGTAATTTATCGACTACATTTGAATCAGTTATCTTCAGGCTGTTGTTGAAAGCTTTTCTTGTCAGTGCAACCACAAGGGCTCGCGACGATTGGAAGGTTGAAGTTAGTTGCTGTTATAGTATAACGACCGTCGTTTCTAATATACTATATTGATATGGCAGTTTTACCATTTTTTGGAGGGAAGCATGTTTTCTCTAACCACTATCCATCACCGTTCTGGGTGGGACAACAGCATTATACTTGCGTGGAACAGTATTATATGTTGAAAAAGGATGAACATTTTGGATGTATGCAGCTGGCCACAATAATTTTACAAACTGACGACCCTAAGATCATGAAGAAAATGTTAAATTCAACCGAGCGCACGTTAAAGCGAACTGAACAAGGTCGAGCGCTTATTGAGTCGTGGCGTGTGCAACAAGTAAATGTTATGGAGTTTGCAGTTAAACAAAAGTTTCAACAAAATCCGATTTTAAAATCCGTCCTGTTAGATTCTGACCCAAAGATTTTAGCCGAGGCCAACAGAAATGACTCCTTTTGGGGAGTTGGTCTAGCTTCAAAAGATCCTACCATTTACACTCCGAATTTATGGGAAGGAAAGAATGAGCTAGGTAAAATATTAATGCGCGTTCGACAGCAACTGACAGATGTAGATGCGTTAAATTTAGATGCAGGAAACATATGCGATTTCGATCCGAATCAATTTTTGTCAAGTATAAACTGATCTTCGCTTAATAGCGCTACAACCACAAACATTTCACTTATTGTTAAACACTTTTGTAGTATATTGTATATAACAAAGCCAATAATTGTATGAATTATTATAGCTCACATATCGCCTTCTTAGGCATTCTTTGAAGTTTTGACTATGTTACTGGACTTTGATATTATATAGTGTAATGTAAGGTAAAAACGATCTTACTCGAAGAGAGTTTACACTAAATGTGTTTCTATTTTTGCGCAGGTTTAATACCGATATTGTTTCCATATATCTAATGTCATATATCTATCATTAATAGATGTCCGTATATCAATATCTCAAAGCACTATCAATAAATAACTTCTTTATGGAAGGCATTGTGTCGTGACCGTGAAAATATTTAAACTGCTTACTTATTTTATCGGAGGGGTATGTTGTTTATTTGTTATGTACCAAACTGAAAAAAAACTGAGACATGAGAACCAAGTCAGCCATAATAAGTCATATAGTAAATATTAATATTAACAGTCCTTGGAAATTACTCCAATTTTCCACGAGTTTCTGAAAAAAGTCTGAACAATACAGCAACCATGAATGGTGTTTTCGAACTAGTGATTTTAAAGAGGGTATTATATGACTCTCATCTAGAAAATCATTTTTTTGTTGTTACTCCTGATAGATATGTGTTAACAATGCAGTACCTAAATTAGCACCCATATATTTATTATACTAAAAATGTCGATACTATTTTGTCAAATTGGTATGAAATAATAATCCAGCAATCCAGTAGATTTAGCAAAATATTTGTGAGCAGAAATACACCTTGAGCTTAATTTCAACGTTTGTAAAAAAATTGGTGCTGATTTCAAAAATAAATCGAGCCGCCACCGCACTCCTCCAGTTTCTTGAAAAAAAATATATATACTCCTAAGGGTCAAAAAAATAAACTACGAAAATTTACTTATTTTTAAGCCTTAAGCAAGTGGCTATTTTCCATGCAACGCTGATATGTTATACAAACAACGACCTTTACTACCGTGATTGGATGGATATCACTAAAATATTCGTTGTTCTTCGGTCGCGATAAATAAAGAATTGTCAAATATCCGTCGGTCAGTTTACATTTTCTCATCTACTTATAAATAATTCCAATTTTAGAAATCCAATGATAGTCTGTCCAAGCGTATGTAAATAATGCCTTAGGCTGCTCATATCATAATGTTCAACTAAAATGATGATCAGGGTGTGCTGTATCAGTCAAAGTTTCGCTCATATTAACAGATTGTGAAAACATTTGTATGGGGATATTAATATATATACCTAACACTATTCTATATTCTTCTGTCTAATTAAGTGCCCCCAAGAGTGGGCTTTTATTAAGCCAGTGAGAATGTAATAAAGTTATTATAAATCTGAGTTTTAACATTTTTGTTTGGCCCATATCGATTCATTATGCTGCTAGCATATTAAAAAAGAACAAAACAAGCCAATAATTTTATAATTGAAAAGCATATTTTAGCGTTTGTACGATCCATTTTATTCTCATTTGTTTTAGGAATTTCCCAATGTTTGTAGATCGTTAAACGAGTTTAACCAAGAATTCAATTAGTGCATATTTAGAATGCCAGTCGATTCTGATCTCGATTACAACGGTAAAAAAATATCGGGCCAAGGTACCCAGTAAATGAAATATACATTTATTTAGTGAAAAATCTCAAGGCAGCTCATTTACAAATTTATCGTACATTTTTATGCGTTCTATATATTAAAAAAACACCCATTGTTTAATAAATCATATGTGTCCAAGGTCCGTTGGCTTACTGGATATGTAATAAACTTATAATTACTAATGTCTGAGCTGCTGTTACGTACAATTATTAACGAATAGTTGCTGATTTTTTTTGCAGTAATTGAATAAGTATAATGTTCAAGGTTTATTCTGAATGTTTAATTGAAATTCCTTTTCCTGCGTGGTTTACATTCCGATTTGGCAAAAAAAATAATTAGAAATAATTTAGTTATTTATATCGACCGACGTCGGATTAATTATATTTCACTAACAGTCATTCTTTTTATCTGGTTCGACTTTGAAATTTGATCGTCATAGAATTTCTAATTTCATAGTTTCACCCGAAGAATAATTGTTGGTAATAAATATATCCTTTAGCTGTTATAAATTACGCGTTTTACCGAATGCTTAAGTCTATATTTTCCTGCTCTACTTTCAATATATATTTTAAGACCATCCTGAAACTTATATCTGTTACTCGATTGTTTACGGGTATAGTTTGTAAATATAACTTTGATACATGTGTAGACAAATACCTGTCGTCGATTGTATTAGCTTTCCTAAAGCACTATATCATCATTATTTAATTTTATTAATTATTAATTTGTAACCAAACAACTGCGGGTACAAAACCCTATTTTGGGTGGACATAAATGTAACTATTACTACAACAATCTATAAACTTAAAATTGTAGAATGATGTAGTTGAAATTGTTGTAGGTTACGTACCTTTAAGAAGTATAGTATTTAGCGACAAGTTTTGCTGGGAATAAAGTGCCTGAGACCATAGAATTAGTAACAGTGTAAAATTGTATAGTTTCGCTTCAATGTTAAGCTCAAATTTACGTTAGAAAAATCTGTAATATACGTTGTTGAATAGAATTCTTTTGGTGACAAATTCACAGCCACTCCCAGATGGATGAGAACGTGTCTAGCCGTAAACAGTTAACTTCAAATTTCAAATTTCCACCATATGGATCTTGAAAGTGTAGTTTCTGCTATCTGGGTTGTGTCAAATTTTAACCTAAAGTTGTTTAATAAAATATTGGTCTCGAAAATCATGTAATGCATCACAGAAATATGAAATACAAAAATTAGCTTATAAAATACTGGTTCTTAGATTTTGAGGGACTAATTTAGCATAGATTAACAAATGGATAGAATATGCCACGAATAGTGGAACAAATCACTTTATAATTTGTTCTCCATAAAAGCTGGCCCACAAGAATTTGGTATATTCCGCCCAACATGTTCTGTTAATGTACTATTTGAGATAGAGATTATAATATGACCCAGGATTGTCAATATTTCCGCATCACACGTTTCAGAATGTTGGTGAATTCCAGCTAGACGCAAGTGGGGCACCCTAAAAATATGTTACCCACATAGTCAACGATGCGCTATTAAGTATCTGTGAACTTGGCTTATATCATAGGAGATACTCTTAGCAGGCACCTAACTCAATTGTACTGAGTCATAATTGCAAGGACCTGCTATAATTAAAATAATGTTTAATGTTTAAATAATCTTACAGTAATTTCCACGAATCGCTAAATTGTAAATTTTGGAAGATTCTGTTAGTTTGAACCCGCATGAAAACTATCCAACATAAAATTATGAAAGAATGATTTTTACCGGTTATATATAACGAATAAAAATGACCAAATCTGCATGTGTCCAAAAACAGTTGATAATGCAATAACTATAAAGCGACAGCTCATTGGTTATTGACGTGCAATCTAATAGGTTGTACTCCTAAGTAAATTTTAGGGGGCTGGATTGCCGATACCTCAGACAACCTTGTGTAGCATTCCGTGATACTTTGAGATGACATTAAGTCAAAAGAGAATACGTCACTGTCACCATATAAGGCAAAGCACACGACATGACCGAGAATCATACACTTCTACAAATGTTTGTTTTGAACACTAAGGTGTAGCATGGCGGTTATCAATTTTATACTGACTTGCATCCATTTCTACGTCACTCAATTAATGTTTGTTCCGACACCTGAGCTAAAACACATCCGTTTGAGTTTGTGAATATCGATAAAGGCCATCAAACCATACTACGTCTCATTTACTTGTATATATTTCAGAAGCCATTAAGTGTACGTCAAACCAGTATCGTAACAACATACGTTAAACTTCTGTGGTATATAAAGCTAATTGACAGTTAGCTACTAAGTCAAAAAAAGCCACGGAGAATTTAATTTACTTTTGCGAATATTTACGCAAATTTATATCTATGTGATATTTTAGTGAAGGATAAGTTTTCAATATTTTAGAGAAAATTACACAATATTTTGCTGTTCTTTATGTTAATTACTGGCTTGAAATATAGTAGTTTTGTTTTAATATTACTACGATTCCTTGACAGTAGATATATCCGTTGAAAACTCGCTATAAGTTTCTCAAGATGTTCATTTTCTCGACCGCTGGCAATGGTTTTTTAAAAAATAACGCTCGGTTTGTTAAGTGACGATTGACCAAACCCATGCTTTTAACTGAATTCGAAAATTTCCTCATGACACTTCATTGTGCAGCTGCACACACAATGATTAATTATCCGGTCAAAATAACTGTTTATAAATACTTATCATTAGGGCGACTATAAACTTAGCCTGCTGGCACTGACTATTTTTGCCTTACAGAATTGTTTTAATGAGCCAAAATTAAGCTAAATATGAAAATTATTCGTGAATCACATTTTGCAGGATTTGTATTTCAGTTGAGTTCATGGTCAATAACTGTGTCAAAATATAGAACCGTTTTATTTATGTCACAGTTACATTAAATTTGTTTTGAAATATAAACGGGTCCTGGTTCAATGGTACCAAAACGTTGTTGGCCTGTTGCTCGCAAACGGGATACTTTAAATTTCTAAATCTGTGCTGACCCTGAGCTAAGCCAGATTTGCTATTGGTTCTGCAAAAATGATTCTCGTTTCTACATCGGGAATTAACATACAAATTTTCTGTATTTTGTAATGAAACATTGTTAGATACAGGTCACATTGCGATAACTTATTCTTTTACAGTCAGAACGTAGTGTCTGATAATTTCTGCAAACGTTACAAAAATAGTGAAACCCAGCAACGCATGCAGTCTCAGTAAACTATATAATTAGCTTATTTCTTCTAGGTTTTTGAGCAACTGCAACAACCGCTCTATCATGTTTATTTAGTTTGAACGTATTGTGATATTCTTCGGTCATACGCAAATTGCAGGTTATAAATGGTTTTAAAATTAATTCCGCATACAAATAGTTGCATCAGTCAAATTTTACGGCCTTGGCGGAACCGAACCAACCTGTATTTTTATTGTAACCAGTATCGTTGGCTGCTTATTAGTCCTACAAACGCCTTATTTCATTTTAGTTGGTGGAACTGAGCAGGGTCATTGTTGTAGCGAAGGCCGTCAGTCGTTTATTCGGGAAGGGACTTGCTCTCGAGTAACAACAATTGATTTATTTGTGCCGAATTTCGTTCTAGAGTATACCATATATACAGCTGTTTGAAACAACGACTATTGATACGCTGTTTATTATATAGTGAAATTCATTATATCGCGCGTTTGGTTGTTATCGTTATACATCGAAGGTATGTAGTTTTTTTGTTTTAGTTTTTGAAGCAATGGTGGTACGTGTCCAATTTTTAGAGGATATACAACTCACTAAATCGCATACGTATTGAAATGTCTACACACACCTCAAAATAATACAGTTAAAAATCAAACAAAGGGATAGTATCATCTAGGGATTTCTGTCCCTATAGTTATCAACTTTTCGTACAATTTAATCCTCATTAAGTTATAAATACCGACTCGTAGTTAATTTCTATTGATATTAATGGGATAAGTAACATTATCTAAACATATATATTTTTCATTTTTAGACATCATTGTTTTCGACCATTGTTTCAGTTGGCATTATACCTCGTGACAAGGTAGTGGTGATATATTAATAATAACTATCTGTTTAACAGATCATAATCAGATAAATTCAACTTAAGTTCCCAATGAACACTCAAAAATGAACATAAATTTTAGATGGCAGCGTTGTCTTCAAATCACCTTAAAACAAATGCTAATTAATTTTGAAGATGAATTTTATTACCCCGTTCAATTTTATGAATATTTTCATAAACCAAATTCACAATCACACATAAAACATTGTATCATGCATAACTAATTGCATATTTATATGAAATAGATATTTAATGAATGATGGTGCAAATTTGCCTTAGAATAAAGTTTCAACTCAGCACGGATTTTGGCGACAATGCTCATGCCTATTGCCTCAGGTTTCATTATTCTATATTGCACGAACCCGTGCTCTAACCTATAGAGTCGTGTAAGTGCTGAATACAATCATGATTTTTTTTCTTGCATAAAAATTTTAATGACATTATATTCTTTGGTAAGCCCCGTACAAATGCCCTTTTTTATCATTTTGCAAAAAAAAACTAGAATTATACGAAACGGTATGACATAATTCTTCTAAAAGAAACGATACACTCAAATTCTATTTACAAGTTTTAGTCTGTGTAGACGTTGTAAGAGAAATAACACAAAGTTGTGCATTTGTGAAATCTTGTTATTATACATAAAACCAAGGTAGGCTAAACATTTCCGTGTCCTACTTTTGTAAGTTATAATTTGGTTAGAATTTTTCTAATATCTAAATTTTGGTGCTTAACTTAGAACAGCCTAGAGCTGCAATATAATAAAAAAAACTAGTTGTATCTGACGTATGAGACTAGAAGTATGTACACCACGAAAAGCATTAATCATGCCTCTGTATTTGAAAGGGAGAATTAAGTTGTAATTTCGGATATTGACATTTTGGGTTAACTCTTACCCTCGCTGGCCAACATTGTACATAAGTTTATCGAAGGTAAATATGATAAATATACTGATGTTATATCTTTTATGTACCCAGACCAATACTTGAAACATGATTGATCCGTGAACATGGTTGTCATGCATGACATATTTTTTTTCAAAATACTACCGAAGAACTGGATTGCGACAAGGCTTGTTCTATTCTGGATTATTACGCTCGATACATTGGAATATGTTATGGTTCATTGTACGAAATATATCGATTTTGGCTTGATGACCATAGCTGCGTTTAATTTCGTGTGATTGCACTGTTTGTATTGGATCGTTGAAACCAAATGTAAGTATAATTTTAGTTACAAATAATTTTACAGCGAACTTTTCAGTTTTAAAATTTATAGGCGTCAACGAATATAATTACATGCAAGTCCATAGTATATTTCATTATAATAAATAGCTCTGCAATATAACAATTTACCTGTATACGAAATTGACTAAATGTAACTAAAATTAGCTATAAGCACTAAGTACACCTAAATGAATGATTAAATAGATATATGTCTAATTACATGTATGTTATACGCATGTTTATATGCTCACACGCAGTGAAGAGCAGTCT
>JASANE010012871.1:0-34437 GCA_030248225.1 Trileptium ribeirensis
ACAATACTAGACTGTGTTGCAGAAAGCTTATCACAGAACTTTCAGCAGTCCATAGATACAGCAGTGTTTCCAGCATCGTGGAAGGACGCTAAAGTGATTCCTATCTATAAAGGCAAAGGTGACAAGGCGGTCTGTGGAAATTACAAGCCAATTAGTCTCACACCATCAATTAGCAAAATTATGGAAACCATAGTGCGTGACGAAATCGTTACGTTCTTAACACAATTCGACTTAATATATAACTCTCAACATGGTTTCATAGCAAAAAGGTATACAACTACACAATTGTTCGTTCTTGAACTTCGCCACTGAATGTATTGATAACAACCATTGCTGGATGTGGTTTACATCGACTTTCAGAAAGCGTTCGATAAGGTTAACCATGATGCTCTCTTAGTAAAGCTAAAAATGTATGGTATCAACGGAAATCTGCTAGAATCGTTTAAGAGTTATCTGACGGGTCGCACAATTTGTTAGTTTAAATATGGCTGGCAAGTCATCGTGGAGTCCTGTTACAAGTACTGTTCGGTGTTCCACAAGGCTCCGGACTTGGACCGTTATTGTTTTCAATTTTTGTCGATGACGTCGATGAATATGTCTCTGGAGCAGTCTACAAATTTGCAGACGATTTGCGACTAGCCAGGCGTATTATTCGACATTGTCCTGATTGGAGTTTTGATGCCATGCAATGTGACTGTCATGGTCTAACCCAATTTTGTTTGGAATGTTGTGTTACGATCGATCAACAGAAAAATCATGTGATGCATTGTGGAGATATATGACAATCCACAAGTAGCCTATTCATTGATGAGAAATTGTCTAAACATCACGGAACAGGAAATCGATCTGGGCATCGTTCTCAACAACAGTCTTAAATTCTCTGAGCACTGCGCTGCCGTTTCTGCAAGGGGCTCCGCGTGGTATATTTGCTGAAACGCACAATCCAATTTTGGTCCAAAAAGATCTGGCTTTGTCTATATCGAGCACTGGTCAGACCTCACGTAGAGTACGCAGTAAATGTATGGTGTCCCTATTTACATCGAGATATCATCGCTGTTGAACGAGTGCAGCGGCACACCTCTAAGCCCTTGCCAACCATACACCACTTCAATTATCAAGAACGTCTTCGCTTCTTGGGTTTGCAAAGCCTGGAGGGTCGAAGAGTGAGAAGCGACCTAATCCTGATTTATAAAATGTTCCACGGCAGCATTGATCTTGACATTTTCAAGTTCTTCGCAGAAGGCTCAGAGCTTAACTGGTGGCCACAATTACAAGCTTCAAACGAGTCACACACCACGTTTGGAGATACGCTGAAACTTTTTTTTACACATCGGGTAGTGCGGCTATGGAACAACCTCCACTTTAACGTGGTGAACGCACCGTCACTGTCGTCGTTCAAAACCAGGCTCCACGCGTCAAATCTGTTGCCATTGTAACGGTTAATATATGTTTTTCATGATCACCAAGCGTCGCCAAACAAGGCTCACTCCCTCCAATCCGGAGAGATCAATGATTGCAACAACAACGCCAATCACTTCGTCAACAAGCAATTCTGTCCGCTGGGGAACGAAGGTGACTATCCGGACAGCCTACACATCAGTAACCAAGCTCTTAAGAACTCTCGATGACTAACCATAGTTCCAATATACAACTCCAGAATATAAATCTGTACAAAAATCCAAAAGCACATTTTGTTGCACGCATATACCGGTTTGTAGCATTCTAAACAATCTTGCAACCTTTTCCAGACCTCTACTAAAATGTTTTGTATACTCTACTAAAGCACAAGAACAATACTAACATATACTTATATATTTTTGATATGCTCTCTGTATTACGAAATACATTAGTTATATATATCGTGATTTACTGCAAGAAAAGACCCATGATAGGCAAAAGCGAAATGTGATCAGTCAATTTCCCATGTGTGTCAAACATCAACAACATAAAGCAATTTCCAGTATATATTTTACATTGCTAAAATTTGTCTAATTCGCGTTGCCAACGCTCTAGCAAATTTGCGCTTCGTTTATTTTGAAAGTTCCATAATTGAACTTTCTTAGTGTCCCCAGAGGCCCTACGTCCTGCAACAAAATGAAAAAGTGGTGGCGTTTGTTACTGCATATATCACTTCTCAACAGGCTGAACCCGAACTGCGAGGCCAAAGGCCTGCCCCGACAAAAGGCAACTCCCTGGAAACTGGAGCCTGTATCACTTGTTATACATCACATTGAGCATGTCATTCGTTTCTCTTTACACCTGTGAAAAAGTGGAGAACACGCTATTGTATGTGTGGGAATGCCAGAAGCGTGAAAACCTGGATTTGACCTCAAAATTTTTTCCAAAAAATCCTGATTTCTGGGTTGAATAAAAGGTTGTTATTTCGTGCATGCATGGTTGCGTAGAGAATAAAATTAAGTGTGCTGCTGCCCCAAAACATATTTTAGCAACATATATTACAGACAATCTTTGTATTTATAAAATTAGTGAATTTTTGGTAAGTTCCTTGCCTTTAGATTACATTTCCTACGTTACTCAAAAGTTTGTTTCAACATGACGAAAGGCAATTTTCATAATCCACAAGTGTGTCTAAAGACCCCTTTGCCGTTCCCTTGTCAAGTGGAATTTATTAACCTTAGGTTCATAGCACCACTCATATCTCGATATCAAAACGAAAGCATTTGAAATTGCACCCCAACAATTAGAGACACAACTTGATTAAGTTGAAGCGGATCGATTTTATGCTACCATTAACCAAATCGCCAACCATAAGCGTAATGCCTTTATATACGTCAAAGTTTGCGCTGCCGTTGAAACTTGGTTCAGCTCCAAAATGAATCGAGTAGTTGCAATAATTTAAAAATGAGAATTTAAAATATTGCTTGCCACATAAATTTAGTAATAAGCTGAATTCATAATTAAATTACAGCAGTTGTTGGAATTGAGTAGCGATAGATGTTTATAACCAACTAAAGTAATAAAGAGTTAAGCCATGGAAAGTCAACTGAGCCGTTAAACATTCTACAAACTGGTGCAATAACCCAGTCTATAACTTGGCGAGCAAGGGCTTTCAGATCTGTTTAAACACATTGAGTTCGTCAATATTAGCGTGGACCCCGGGCAGACGCAACTGGACCAGTTCGACCCTTGTAGTTTGATTTCTTATATGGTAAATCATTATGTGAAGGCAGGATGTTGCGATGTTGGTTTACACACCTTGTGAGGTTCCTTAAAAAACCGAGCACCAGATAGCTTAGTGGTTTGGGCGAAGTTACCATTGCGGGCCAAAGTATAATGCATTCTATGTCGTTCTCGATATTCTAAGCGCAAGCCTTAACCTAAGCTCATATTCCTTACATGAGACAGGAAGCCAAAGTAAGTTTTTTGCTCACTCTCCCCCTCCCGGAATTTTGTCAATTATGAAGATACAGATAAAATTTTGGTACCAATCTATGCATTTCACCAACGCAACAAATGCTCAATTGTCTGCGTGGGTTTGAAGTTTGTCGAATATTGCGAGATACAGAAACTAGCTCGGAGGTAAAGGGTTAATATGGATTTCATCTAATTTTGCATTTTGCATGAAAATTTTTAAACAGAATTTTGAAATACCTGTGATAAATTTTTTCTATGGATATTTTTACCGTTGCTGCCTAACCAATCTGAATTCTTTTGATCAAAACCTCGGAAACATGACCGCTACGCTCTCGCGCAGCTGTTGGTCAGTTACTTAAGGAACTATGCAAAGGGAAACTGTGCGATTGTTATGGAAGACTATACACGCTCATAGGGAGGTAACTAGATCCCCTTTGACGCTCCGATTTCCCACTGCTAAGTTCTCGGCTGCCGCCACATCACAGGTGATCTAACTCTCCCCAACCTGCCGGCTTACCCATTTGGAGACCAAACGTCTCTTACCGCCGGCAGTCCGGATATGCTCCCTTGCACTTGGAACCTAAGTCCAACGTATGACAATGTCCTCAGACCCTATGACACGTACCTGATAGTACAGCGCTTCAAAGCGCATGTGCCAATATGTCACGCTGCATATTAGGTGATCAAATTCGATGGGCAGTTTGGCTAGACCAAAATTACATCGGAATGACATCATGCGTTCAGTATCATCCACGATTGGTGTACCCAGCCCAGAGTCTATCGGCTTTTGTGGGGCCTAGATGGTATCGGGAGGCCTAAAGGTGGGGAGGTGGACGTCCTCGAAAGAAAGGGGGGTGCGCGCGGGGACGAGGGGCGTCTTATTAGAGAAGCGTTTGGGGGCACAGGTGGGCCGGGCCTGGGTAAATTTTTTAAATTTTTAGAAACTCCATTTTTTCCAATTTTTCTAAAATTTTTATAATTTTTGCAAATTTGCAATAAAATTTTCTTAATTTCGATTGCAACACTTAAGACAATCGGGATCATTAAACAATTCCATTAATTACCACTTTTAAAAAATGAAGGCATTACAGAGCAGAATCAATTTGGACATTCAGGTGAGTGGACAAATGTGGACAATCCAAAAGTTAGGGCAACCGTCAAAATTTGAGTCAAAAGGGACAATTAGGACTATCGAGATAGTGGGTACAATCGCGTGAATAGGAGCAGTCAGGATGATGTCAACATTGGGGGAATTAGGACTGTAGGGGCCGTCGGGACAATTGGTACAGCTAGAATAATCGGGACGAGTGGAACAATGGCGATCATTTGGACAATTGAGACAAATACAGAAGTTCGGACAACGTGTGGTAGTCAGGACAATAGAAACTAATATGACTGATGGCACGATTACGACAGTTTAGGGTAAAGAGCACATTCGGGACGATTAGAACAATGTGGACAGTTTGTACAATCGAGCAATTGGGTCAGTCAAGACCACAGGGTATGATTGCGACAAAAAGTCGAGAAGCCCCCGGCGAACTGAATCCTTGGCAAACAGCAAACGTGGAAAACACTGAATTATTGGAAAATAATTAGCGCTAAACAAAAATATGCATTGTGCACCAATAAGCTGGTAGTGTTGTGAACCAAACAATGTTTAAAATTGAAATCGATCAAACTGAAACCGAAAAACTGCAAAATGTTGGAAATTAGAAACTTTGAATACTGGAAACGAACAATTTATAGAAATGAGAATCTAGGGAATAGAGAAAATGCTAATAAACAAGAATCTGGAAAATCATTGAATGTTGTGAAAAGGAAAAACGTTGCGAAATAAAAAACGAATGTCGAGACGAGGAAAGCGTGAAAACGGAAAAGTCTAAAATATAGGTAAAGGGGAAAAATTTGGAACAATGCGCGGATATTAGAATTTTATAAAATTGAAAAAGGTTGCCAAACTACAAAGTTGTGTAACAGTAAACTCTGTAGATGGAAAATGTTGACAAATGGAAAGATTTGGAGTCGAAAAACTCGATAAATATTGGAAAAATGGAAAATTTGCCAATGAAAATTTGAAAAACCATTTCACTATTGGGAATGAAAACCAATGAACTCAGAAGTGTTGGTAAACGCGGAAAGAGTTGGGAACCGTGAAAATTGTTGGAAATGCGAATCGAGAAAAGTGAAACTCTGGATATTGGAAAATGTTACGGAAGCGAAAACTCTGCAACAGCAAGACATTTTTACGCGAATCTGGGGACAAGGAAACTTCGGGTAACTATAATCGGAAAAAACGTTTTTTAAAACAGTACAAACGGTAAACTAAAAATATAGGGATACCATAAACTTAAAAATGGAATTGTTGGGGTATCGAAAATTGTGAAATGGCGTTTGGAAAATTTGAATCTTGGGAGGCAGCATGCCGAGAAACGAAAAGATTACCAAATGTAAAACTTGAGACCAAACGAAAATTTTAGAAGCGCAAAAGAGAAAAGCTAAAATCGGAAAGATAAAATGGAAAACTCGAAATGTTAAACAACGAGATCTGTAGAATCGGTAAAGTCGAAAATATTAGGAAATCGAAAACTTGACAAACGAATATGTTTTGGAATCGAAAAAACAGGAAAAGGGTGGTTGGAGAAATAGGGACCCAGAGATATGGAAAAGGCTTCGAAACGGAAAACTTGAGAAACAGCAAACTTAGTAAACTTGACAAATGCCGCGCAACGAGAAATGGAAATTGTCGAAAAGCGTGGAACTGCTGGGTAATGGGAATCGAGAAAGGCGAAAGCTCAGAAATCCAGAAACTTTGGAAAATTTGAGAACTTTGAAAAACAGAAAACAATTATTGGAAACGCAAATCTACGGCGATGGGAAGCTGTTGGTAAACGGGGAAACGTGGTTATTAAAATGCTTTGGAACGCGGAAATGTGAAATAAGAAACATGAAATGCTGATAAAAGGAAACCCATGGAAACGGATTATATGTTGCTAAATGGGAAGTGCATGAAACGGAAATATCTTTTAAACATGAGAAACTGGAAAATGTTGGTGATTGGTAACAAAAAATGTTGGCATTCGATTGAGAGAATTGAAACTCGGGAAACTGAAAAATGGTATAAAAATGAAAACTTTTAAAACAGTAAAAGGACGTTTTTTAGAACTGGGGAATCGGGAAAATGTTGATTAACGAGAAACTGGAAAATCCTTAAATGCTTTGAAACGGAAAAAATGTTGTGAAATGAAATACGGAATATGTTGGGTGAAGAGAAACTATGGAAACAGGAAACTCAAAAATATAAAGAAAATGGAAGTTTTTGAAATAGAAACGTTGGAAAAAAACTCGACATAAAAGAAGGTGCACAAACTAGAATCTTGCAAAAGAGCAAGCTTAAGCATAGAATCTTAAAAAGAGTGGAAAACTGAAACCTTATGAAACATTGGAAAACAAGAAAATTGGGACGCGGAAACTGTCAGAGTGTGAGATTCAACCCGACCTTGCGTTTCATGTGCGTTAAAAGTAACTGTGTGAAATTCTCGGAAATGCTCGGGATACTAAAAACAGAAAGTGTTTTCTTGCGTCTCGTCCCGACTGGTTCCCTAGCGGGGCGCGGTCTGCCATCTAATGACAGGCTGTTCGCTCCTTATTATTGCTTTGAACATGTAATAAAATTTTGGTGTTCATATTGTGTTTATACATATTGTAGTTCATATTGTGGTTTAGTATTCATATTGTGTTGCATATGAAAATCTCATAGGGGGTTCTTGGAACAGCTCTTGGAGATAGAAAATGACGCAAAACCGAGCACCGTTTCATGCGGTTCTACGGGAAACAACGGAAGTTCTTTGCGTTGTAAAAGGACCGAAGGGAAATTGCGGGAAATTTTATTAGCGGTATGTCACCCAGAGCAAGTTTACGAGGTGGCAACCAACGGATATCAAGGCTGCGTCAGTGATTTGTATGCTTGCTAAGAGTTTATAGGAAATACTGCCGCGTTTTTTTATCAAGGGAAGGAGAAGTGTAATGACGGGACGCAGCTGCACGGCGCAACTTCCTAACAGCATGCCCATACGACCCCGGCTATCATAACCTCGAGGGTGGACCTAAAAACTCGCTGTTTTGCTAATTTAGCGGTTTCTTTTGGTCAGACCCAAGGCGCTATGGAGCTTAGGAGGCCGCAGGCGCGCTTCACGAGGTGTGTTAGGACCCTGCCCGTTTGGTTGCACACGTGTCTAGTTTATAGTATGATTGCTGAGGTCCCCCAGGGAGGCTGACACTGACACCTGCTCACAGGTCATAGTGACATGCCAATATTCCCTATTTGGATCTGACTTGGAAGTTGTTTGGATGTCTCGCTTAATCGGTTGTGAGCGCGATAGAAATCAAATAAACTACGTTGTAATGCATGCCTAGGTAAAATTTTTCTCTGCTTTGGCCAATTAGGACCGGAATGCTCTCGGCAGAAAAGGTTTGACCTATGTGGCCCCCACAGGGCTCCGACAGTTCCCTGAATGGTTATCGTCGAATTAGTAGTCCTAAGTGATAGTTTGGTCGTGGTTCAATAATCGATTGCTTAGCGATGTGAATAAGTTGATTGAGTAAATTTTGGATCGACGAGCGTGATAAGTTTTACAATTTTGGTGGACCTTGTTCTCGCTTCTTTTCGTGTTTTCCTTTGTGCTTTGAGTTAGTATCGGGGACAAACGACACACGTCGAGGCTTGACTCCTGCAGGCCTCGGCGCGGGACGCTGGTCAACGGACAGGACAAAACATTTAGAACATATAACCGCTGCCACAAAACAAAGCTAGACAATCCGTTTTGATTTTCTCTTGTATTTGTTTGAAGATGTGTACATAGGCACTGTATGGAAGCAAATGGTACGATAAAAAGAACACTCTACAAGATACTTGTAGAAACTTCATATGATAACGCTGATAAGACAAGTACAAGTAGCAAAATTGACACATCCCAATTGCCCTATAGTGGAGATACCGGAATAACTGTAAAACTGGCCCGACGGCGCCTTCTCGGTCCTTAAGGTTTTAAAAGTAACTCGACCTGAAAACGAAGGACACGGAGCTTAAAGTCGTGATAGAAATTATGGACTATTGTATGCTCTGAATGCAGCGATGTGGGACGGATAACGTGCATGCCAAAAATAACGGATAATAACAATAACATAGAGAGTATGCATGACGGTAACAATACGACATCATGTATGGTACAAATATTACAACATATCATGAATTAGTCAACACCTTAGTTTGAAAATTGGTTTGCCTAACGAACCCTTTTACGGAAATTCGCTTTAATGCTCGACCAGTATTGTATGAAATATACTTCCCAAATAATATCTCAGGTTGCCGGACGGCTATATAACTAATACGGTGGCCACGGTGGGTACTCCCGATTTGAGATACGAATAACAAACAACCGTCACGGTTAGTATCCTTATGTGTTTGACAAATCGTATGTTTGCATGGTATATCTGATCCATAAGTGCCTTGGGGCAGAACATGCATCTCGAGCCACAGAGTCTGCAATGGTGCAATCTGGCGCATTAAAGAATGTGGTTTCTGCTAGCGAGTGAGTGGAGTCTACCGAAGCGTGGGCTTAGACCAAAGCGACAATTAAAACGGGGAGCGTCCCCCCCAGGAAAGAAGGGTGTAGGAGGAATGGGGTGCAATCCGGGCATAAGAGGGGCTGCTAGCGATTGAAAGTCCAACACCAAAGCGGCAATTAAAACGGCGAGGGTTGCACCATTCCATACTCTGTACCATCCAATGAACATAAATTCGCTTCTATGGATGCTGCTCAGTCCGGCTTGATAGGTCCAACAGTACTTTCGCTCTCGTAGATGAGTAGGTCTTGCTTTTGGATCGGAGTTGAGCTGATCCTTAATTACACATGCTCTCAGTCACAAAAGATTTAATCGAACATGCTCTACCAAGAAGGAACTATGCCCACGAGTAAACGTATAAAGAATGACCACAGGGCAGTGGTAAATCCTTATACCGTCAACACGAGAGTTTAGTGAAATTTCGGTCTCTCTACAGTATTCAGCACCACTCGGTTGCTGACCACCGTAATCGATAACAGATCGTTTTGCAGTTTCTGGACGGTCGGAGAATGTATCCGACCTGTTAAACTTAAGACGAATGTGACCACTACTCTTGATGGGATGCGATTCTGTGAGTTTAATATTTAGAAAAAACATTACGTGATTGAACATCCCTCGATCTTCAACCGCTTCCGAGTGTTCACATTCGCTTTCGCTAATTATTTCAGGTCGTGTAGCCATTTTTGACCGGTCGGTGCAACGTCCCGGCCTACGAATTTTAAGATGAAATTTGACCACTATCCTACATTAAATAGCATCTTATGGGAATTTGATTGTATATCATTTGGTCAATGTGCAAAGTTTGCGTGTCGCTGGCGTTCTCTTCGTCCGGTATCCGGAAGTTTAAGAGGTGGCCATTAGGGATCAGAAGATTTTCCCTCTCTTAGCGATACTGGACGACGAGGACCAAAAAATTCCAACAAAAACCTGGTCATTTCCCTAGCGGGGTTTCGATCCTGCATGACCAAGTTCAAATTTCCGTGAAGTATATTATGTCTTAACCACTCGACCATCCTGTTGGTTGCTACCTGTAAAGCGGTTATATACATGATCGACATAACAACGAACAGGTAACCGGTAATAAGGGCCAAATGTCTTAAGGTTATCGGTCGGGCGATCTTTGAGTGTTCGTTGGGATTGGCTGATTGCGGACGTCGATGGATCAACCGTGGTCAATTCGATACTTCCATTCTGGGAAAATTCCTCAAGGATACTCTGGTATCGCGGGGACGTGTTGATCGCCTGGTATAATGCCTCGCGGCGAGGGCTGATCCACTGAACCACAAACACGGGTATTTCTACTCTAACTTTCCCTTGAGCCGGCGCTCGCCAGGGCATCGGCCATGGACGCGCCCCTTTTTGTTCGGGTCGACGTCTTGGGATGTTTTGCTCTTTTGGGGGCGTTCTTAGGGACATTTATTCGCTTACACCATATCTTTTTCATTGTTTATGTACTAAACGAAACGGGGGCAATTTAATGTTTAATATTTAATACATCAGATTTATGAGTAAAAGTGCGACTGGGGGTTTGTGCCACGGTACACGAAGGGTTGAATCGCGACACTCGCGTGAACCTGTATCGTGGTGCTTTAATTCACTCGGAGCGACAAATTTCACGCTCCTGGATAGTTACGAGCTCTCGAAGCTCGGGTGAGAGGCTGGTGCCATCTCCCCTTTTTATATCGTCCCGATTCGTGCGGAGTCTTGGATAAATTTTAAATGGGGGCGATTATTTAGGGCTCAATATCTGGCGACTGGTTCCAATCGTTTTGCTGTGGGGTGGATGAGATGGAATAAGTCGGCTTTCATCGCCTGGGCGAAAACGGGGGTACAATGTCCTACGTAAATCATAAGAGTATTCACCTTCCCGGCTTGCGAACCGATGAGCAGAATGCGCTAACGACTGAAGCCTATCAAGTTTCGGGGGAAGAACTAAAATTTAGCACTCTCAACCGATCCTATTGTCAAGTTTGTTCCTGTTGGTCTAGGTTACCACCGCAGCGTGCACTGCATAACCCAGGTAAGGTTAAGACTGAATCCGGGAGTGACCTAGTCTTATTAACAAAGAAGTCCTAGGCCCAAAAGGGCGTGTCATTTTCTCAATGCGTGACTTCCATTTTTGTGCCGCTGGGAGTGTTCCCAGTCGATTATCTAACCCATTGCTACGGAAGTCCAAATGTTCCTATGGGGAACATGTAATAAGTGACCAGTACTCAATGAGAGTAATGACTCAGGTAAGCTTAAGATTATACGGGGCGCTTATCTGAGCGTAGTATTTGAAGAGGCTTAGTGGTCAACCACGGTTCCAGTTAAACAATTTCAACACTTTTTGTACATCCTGGAGTTGTCACCAGGCCGGTTTATTTCATGCAGTCTCAATTGGTAGTAGTGACCATTATCCTAGAAATCCTTAACTTCGGCGGAATGGATATTCCGGGGGAACATGATCTACAACAGGGGGCACTGTCCTTAAGATAGTTTACGTTCGCCTTTCGCCCTGCATTTTTGAATGGCCTGGGGAGATACCCAGGCTTATCTACGTGGAATATGACAATGGTCGGGAGTCGTTTCATGAGACCGTGGAAACACGGACTAGTTCGACGTTGATATTTTACTAGGGATTTAAAAGCTTGGGGGCGTGAGTGGTTCGTTTAAGCAGGGTTTCACATCATCAATGCTACTTTTTGTTAGCCTGGGAGAGATCCCGGGCTAGTTGTCTCACCACGCAGAATGCTCGGGGGCATTCCTCAGTTTCCTTATAGGGGGCAATGTTGAGAAAGGTCGGCTTCTATGCAACTTCTAAAGGGGCAAGTTATTTTTCGGTGCTAATATGACTTATCGATTTTGTCGGTCGGTTATATGGTCAAAGGGGGGCGATTTGTACTGAGTTTAAAAGTGCTTTTCCGAATTGATGCTACTGTTTTCCTTAAATCAACTACTGCAGGGGATAGTTCGTTTACGGGACTATCCAAAAATCTCGGAGGAGCATTCCTCCGACGAACGTTGTTTAATAAATGCGCAAGCTCGGTCCAAAATGACATATGGTTATCAGGGACAATTTTCTGCCAATTGTGAATCGCTCAATATTTGCCGGTTGAAGGTGCCGGCAAATTTTGATGAGTTTTTGTGGTAGTCCAGTTCAAGAGCTATGGTAGAACTAAGGGAGGCATTTGTAGTACCGCTGGATCGGGTGTTATTAAGCTCCCAAATGGTCCAAAATTACATGTTTTGGGCTAGTTTTGTTGACTCTGTTTGGACTCGAAGAGGATAGGATAGTTTTGACGGATGGAGGTTTCTGTTGAACTTTTCGGATAGACCTACTTTAATACACAACTTTGGAGCCGTAAGGGCGTTTGCCCTGCTCTTGCGTCGATCGGCGGCGCCTTCTAAATAAGGTCCAAAGTAGTATTTTCACTCTCTCTCGAGTTAATTGCAACAACTCCTATTTCCTACCTATGAATTTCAACATATCCTACCCTAGGAATGAACTGGCAAGTAGGGCCCGAGGTCTGAACCCGATATTTTCTTATTTCTCTTTTCACCCTTCTGCGTCTCCTATCCCTAACCCCAATCCAGCGCTGTATCGCTGTTCGTGCGTTGTTCAAAATTGCAATGCAGTGCAATTTCCACTGCCTTGCGTCGCCTGGAACGATGGCAATTTTAATATTTCCATCGCTCGTTCGAGGTATATTTTCAACGAGAAGACTCTGTCATCGTGCAACAAAATCCTATGATGACAGAGAGAAGAGATAAATATCTGACAGTAAATCTGGAATATATGCGAATCGGAATCTGAACCCTGAATATATATCTGAATGCGAACCCCAAATGTATATACGACCTAACAGGTCACAACGTCGAAATAAAAGAAAAATCAAAAATCCAGCGATCAAGTTTGAAAAATTTGAAACCGCTCTGAAAAAATTTGAGGGTTTTGCTCTCACTGGGTCTGAGGAAAAACTTTTCCTTGATCCGAGCTAATTTCAGAGGGTTGGAGGTAGTGCTAAAATTTGTATTTTGCTCCCGGATTCGTCTAAACCGGTTTTCGCCACGACTTCGGTTGGGGAGAGACCTTGACGACTTAATTACTATTGATTTTAGCGATATGAATCCCCTGTTGTCACTTGCCGGTGCACGGTCATTTAATAAGTGAACCCTACTTATCCACAAGATTTTGCTAACATTGTGAGAAACCGTCGGCAACGGATTTGTGGTGAAGCTAGCTTGACGCATTCCCGGCTCGAAAGAGATGCACGGCTATACGGTTGACTTTGTGGTTCCTACAACTTTGGATGATCCTAATAAAATCTGACATCCTAAGAAAATTTTCGATGTACCCAGTCTGACAAAATCTCGATACAAGAGACAGATAGTTAAAACCAAACTTTCCGTTCTTGATCAGCATTTAATGTGGCAATGGTCCGAGGTGTTTTCACAAATCATGACATCCTTTCACGAATCCTTAGCCAGATGAGAATAAACATCCAAATGCGTCCACGGTCCCAGGAAGGAACCGCAAAATACAACCAAAGTCAAGTTAAAGCTCAACGTCACCCTGGGGCGACGGTTCGTGATAAAGTTTGCACAGGTACAGTGGCTTGGGCCACGTCTGGATCGTGAACGCAATTGGAGATCGCAAACTCAGTGCAATACCTGGTAAGTTCACCAATTCCGTGACAAGAGTGTATAATTATAAATTACTGCATAAACGCGATTTGGGGTAGGGGCGCCGTGATTTGACTACTCTGGTCAGTATTTTAGTCACTTAGCAAAAGATAGGTAATTTGATTCTCAGAAAGTTGATTTCAGCCTATAAATCCGAATTGAAGCTAAATATGCACAAACAGGTATTAAGGATCGCATGTATAGAACAGATTACATTTTTATAATGAATAATAATTATCATACAAAAAGAAAATGTCATGGAAGCAAATAAACATTTGATAGAAAGATCCGGTGCGGGAGCACCAGAGTTGAACCCCAAAGCAAGTTACTCAAGCTTAATTAATCCTTAAAATTTTGTGTTTAGATTCTGGCCAGCAGGTCAACTTTCAGCTCAATCGCCGGGCCATACTACCCAAACTTTCTTAACTCTTCTACCAATAAATTGAACTTTACCCACCCAGGGCAGAGTAGGGCCTGCAAGGCCCTGACCCTTTACCGAAAATGTGATTCTTTCGGCCAGGATCGCGGTCGGGGCGCCGAGTGTTCCACTAAGATGAATAACTTTTATACACGTTTATTATCCCAATAATCCCAGCAGCTAGTTGCCCTAACCAATTTCGATTCCTATCAAATTTGTAACCGTGATCAGCTCACGGAAAAATTCTTTACACCTTAACTCAGCTCAATAGGCCTGAAATTTGGATCCGTAGCATCCAAGAAATTGGTTTTGTTTTCTACCTATGATCACGGGGAACAGGCTAGACATCGACCAAAGTTTCCCTACATCAGATTCGCACAGAACTTTCGACCGAAATGTCGTTACTTCCAGGGAGGACAATTTATGTAGCAATTCTAGAACTAGGGGAGTGCTATACAGCAGACGGAATATCAACTCACGGGGTTACCTATTTGCTACCATCATACTCAACAATTTTGTGGATAATGTTTGCAAGTATTCGACCTATGCACACCTTACCATGGGGAAAATAAACCCCCTTCTGTTTGTCCTATCTTCCCACACCCATACTTACGCTTCGAATCCCAGCGGGCAGCACCAGCTCGTACCCCTTCACATGGCACTGGACGCCATGTGGATTCCTCTCCAAGGTACTTCAATCGAAAACCCATGTGAGAAAACAACAACACACGTCGAGGATAGTACTAGCTATGGCCACGGAGCTGGTCAGTAAAGTCGACCGAACTTCGCGGCGTCGAAGTCAAACTGATTCCATGAAATCGGACGTCACGTCCGACCTCGAAAATTTTGTCTGTATTATAGCATAGAAATTTTGGCGTCCTCCAATCGGAGGCATTTTGTCGTCGCCCATATTTTCAACTTTTACGTCCGATCGCAAATCTTAGAAACTTTGAAATTTGGGGCTTACCGTAAACCCTCGGATCATTTAGAGATAGTAGGAGACAAAAGATCTGAACCTGCAGATTTGGGCCAGAGGTCGAAATTTTCCCTTGTGTTTCTTGCTCACTAATCCGCTGTTTACGTCTGGTGAGCCAGACGTGCTAAAATCAAAACAACTCGAGTCCCAAACTACTAAAAGAATTATGAAAATTATAGTTGTTAAATCATAATTAAATATTAACTGAAAACTAAAATAAGAGCGACATATCCTCATTGCTCGTGAACCCCGACCCATTTTCATTATTCATTTCCTACAGAATGTACGTGGGAACGTGCAAACATTGCACGTTTATCTTTTTGTCTAATGGTTAAAATTGATGGTCTATCAAAAGGCTCATGCCGCCGAATTCCAAGACTCAGACCATTCCTTCCATATCCCGACTCACAAACATTAGACGTACGTATATCGGTCTGGGTGTTTGTATTTATTTCAATTTCAACATTTCATGGAGACGAGGCTGCTTTACAGGCCTCCCAATAGCGAATGCGCTGCCGGGTGGGACTTTTCTGGGGGCCAGGAACGGGGCACCATAGGGGAAACCATCTGCCAGAAGGGTACCCCCGCCTATGGTCCACAGGGACCACTGCGGGGTGCCAAACCTACCCGCTGTCCAACTATATACTTATGTCTCTATATAAAAAACTAAAATACGGAAAACTTACGAATTTTAGCGAAATTTATTTTTATTTCTATATACAATATATATATTTGTATAGTTATATATGTCTGGTTCGGCTATTATATATGTATATGTATATTGATGCTAATTATTAATATTACAATTATTAATATTTAATATTTTAATTTTAATTAAAGTTAGAAAACAGACAATAAAGGTGGGCAGAAGTGAGAAGGAAAACAAAAGAGAGGAGAAAGAAAAAGAAAGGAAAAAGAGAAAATAACAGGCGGAAAAGAAACGAGACCAAAGGAGAGACATAGCCCAAAAGGAAAGAAACAGAAACAAACAAAGTATGACCGAAAAGGTCGATTAAAGAGAGAAAAAGAACAGAACAAAACGGGTTCAGGAAAAGATGTAGGGGCAAGTGGTTCCCGTGGAATTTTTTGGTGGGCTGGGGTCAAATTCGTTCCCGGGACGAAGAACGGGTTCGATTGATACCCAACACCACGCTGTTAGGCCCAATATTAGGTCCTGACGCACACGGGTCGATTTATATATGTATAGGGAGATTTGGCAGGCTCTCTTGGCCTAACGGCCGGGCGGAACGCTGCCCCAGGGCGATCGTTGAACTCGCCATGAGAAGCGGATTCAGATGAGGGGTGATACCCGTGTCCCTCGGTCAGAATTAAGACAAATGCTAAAATGATGTAATTAGAGAGAGTCTTATCGAAGATGGGGGCGATAATTACGCCTGTCCCGGGTTAACGGAAGGGCGGACGGAGACCCGCCGGGTATTTTCAGAGTCGTCTCGACAAGGTGAACACAATGAGGGTAATTTGCAAACTATCGAGTTGAGGACAAAATTTTCGAAATTTCGTGCCCACTTTGAGACTTAGACGATTTTGGGACGTATTTTGGCGGGTTGCTATGGGTCAACGGATGATCAGATGAAGACTCGCCGTACACCGTTGTGTTCACCAAAAGTAGACGAGTCGAGTAAGAGATCGCATGCCAACACTGAGGGCTGGTGAAAAAATAATACTATTTCACAAAACAGAAGAAAAGTGGATGTCGCTTTCTACAGTATATAATGGGAAATGATAGGCAAGAAGAAAGGGGGCGCGTTATAGCGGCTGAACGCCTGTGCCGGACAAGACCCGTCAGGGCTCGTTGGAATCATTGACGTCCGGGCTATACACCAGTGTATAATACTTTTACCGGAATTGCTCCTGAAACTGGAGGGAGCAATAGGGGCGTTACTAATCGAGCGGTTTTGATGGAAATGACGAGTGCAGGCACGTTTTCGCTGTACTCAGTGTAAAAAATGAAGCGGCAGATCGGAACGTGACGATGTTCTTGGGTTATAGGTTCGGTAAATCGACACAGTGATACCCAGAAGTCCGATCGAGGACCTTCCATGGAAAATCGTAAAGAGTTATAAACTCGGCGATGGTGTTGATTCGGAGGTGATTTGACCCGAATCGGTTCGTATTGTAGCCACAGCAAATAAGACAAGGTATTTTGGGTCAGAGTCGGAACGGGCTAAGGTTCGCTTTAGATTTGGAAAGACATTAGGGGCCCGAAAGATATTTGCAACATAAAAAATGATGCAATCAAGTGATGACAACAACCATACCTAGGGTAGGCAGCGATTGTTTAGAAGAGTAAGAGATGAAATTATTAATGTAACTCAATAATCTATGAACCGCTTTTGTTCTAAGGGACCTCGTCGGAAAGCTCATTGAATTCTGCACCGAAAAATATTCGGGGCGCGATTTCGAATTTCGGAGCGGTAACCGGGTACGGCTCGTTGAAGCCGCGTTCGCTTCATTCGTTCACCAAAATCCAAATTTGTTGTTTTCGCGTTTGCCGTTGTTTTCCTTTAAGCTCAAACATGGATAGAAGTTCTGGTTAAGCTAGGTAAAATTAATATTTTAAGATTTCACGATTCCCCTTCGAAATTCCGTGTCCGTGCTGTTGTCGTTCAGCGGACAGCCACTGCCGTTCGATGCGTGGCGAGCGGCCGAGAGGCCTCCTATTCCAGGATGGTCGTGATTTTGATCTTATAGGCTTAAGAATGTACTCAAGAAATTCTGTCTTGGTCGAAGTATCCATAAATCCTAAAATTTATCTATGATTGGTTCAATTCAGCGCTATTGCGATTTTCTCGTCCTATGATACGTCTCCTAAATTCGACATGCGCCCAACCACAAAAGAAAGCATGACATCAACAGCGGACAATCATAGCGATGTGAAAGACAGTCACGATTTCATACGGCATAACAACGGACAATATCATACAAGCAATACGGATCCATGGCGCTACAGGGATCAAGTTTACCCGATGGGTACATTGAATCGGATCGTGTCAGAACGCTGGACCCGATGGGTACATTGAATTGCATCGCGTCAGAACGCTGGACCCGACGCGTACATTGAATTGCATCGCGTCAGAACGCTGGTTATGTGCCTTTCGGGCTTTGTCGAGTCCTTAACGGACCTTGATGAGAGCTAGGGCCAACGTAACAGACCGGAACGGTACAGTTACAGAAGGACGTTTTGTTGAACCAAATTTCGCGTACATTCTATGACACTGCGTGCTACCTTTATAGTTTAGTTCTCATCACTTTATTTTGTGTTGTTGTTTATTAGGAACGCTCCGGCGTGGTGTATATGGCGTGTCGCCCACGGCGGATTGGTAAATGTTCGAAAATTGATGCTCCCTACGTACCCGGGGTGATAATGAAGTGTGCCTACCCTGGATTGTAACCTGAATCCCGCACCTTTGGAGTGTTCATTTATGTTAAAATAAATCATAAGCGGCGAATTATCGTAAAGAACATAAAATAAATCCGCTGAATGGGCTGTCAAGTTAGCTTTAGTTAGGGCAAGAATAAACAAGCGGAGTTGGCAGCAAGTGTCGACCCTGTAAATGACAGTCACGTTAATTCGAGAGCATAGTCACGGCAAAGATAAATTGGAAGTGATCATTTCTAACAAAGAAAGACTTACATGGAGATATTTTTGGTAGTGTTGTACGTTCAAGCGAGAAAAAAGCTGATCGCGGTATATTTTCCTTTGTGTGTCTTGCGAGCAAGTAAACAAAATCGTGGTGTCCCTCAAGTAATCTGTACAAAGAAAACCGACAGCGTAGTGCGTTGAGTCGAACAAGTCAGGTGCATGTGCTCGCAATGTCACTCTGCCATGTTTTGATAACTGAGGAAAATGACCCCAATTCAATCGTGTATACCCTCAATGCGTCGCATTTCCCTGTTTAGCCGCATCGGCATTGACCCGTCGCATGAGGCTGTTGATATTTGTAGATCTGGCTCAGAATAAAGTTTCCTGGCATTGAAAGTTTAGAAATATGGAGTATCTTGAGTTAACTATCATAAAAACTGCACGGAGTTCCTAGAATTATCCATGCATGGTGGGGCGCTCAGATCTTCCTACCCGAAAAGAACTGCCAGTCATTGCACTCCCGTATGCTAAACCATGTACGATGTAAACGAAAATTATTGCTTTCTTTTCAGGAGATATCTCCGTGGCTAACTGACCTAACATTCAACGGAGCTCAGTTCTGGACTAAAATCATCAATTCTGGTTTAGATCATGAGACTAAAAGCCAACGTAAAATTTATACTAATTAAGCAACCCGAGCCGTAGTAATTCACCGAAATTGATCCGTGCGAGCGAAATACCTTAGGTGTCGAAATATAATTTATAGTAGAAAGTTGTCTCGGTTGCTGAATCCAGCGAGCTGATCAAAAATTGCAGGCCAAGAACTTTGCTTAGCCCCATTTGCGCAAACATTAGGATTGGAGGCAATCGTTAGCCCACTTGCTCGGCGTAATATCCCGGACACCCTCTTAGCCGCAATAATAATTTAGAATTCAGCGCCCGGGATCACCGAAATATAATTCAAGCCCACTCAACGTTGTCTGTGAAAGTGCCAAGGCTAAGGCCGAAGGGTGCCAAGACAGAATAAACCTCGCGCTGGTGAGCGCGAGGATCTCTTTAGGGTAAAATATATCGACGTGTTTAGCGATCAAGATTTGTTAGAAATTTTTGCGTTTTTATTGTTTGACAACAGAGAATGGTGGGAGGCCGGAGACGAGATTAGGTCCCAGCACTAGCAGGCCGCCTGCTAGAGAAATTAGAATTTTGACGGTATGTCCAACGGATGGCCTGTTAGAGGCCGTTTTAGATGAAGAATATAGACAATTATAGTATCCTAAGTGGGTTATGAGTGTCCTGTGCAGACCACTGGCGGAGGGTGGCCCCGGCTTTCGGTGGATGGGTAGTACAAGACCCCTTGGCAGTGTGCAGCACCTAAAATAGGGACATTGATTATTTTAGTTATGGTTTGGGGGCTAGCAAAATGGATGTTTATGTGTCTAAAATGGGGTCCCTAAGTATTTACGGGTAAGGGACGGGTGGCCCAAAATGAACGATTCGAAAACCCTGCTAAGCAATAGGAGAATAGTTACGTCAAACAACGTTCCCCAGCTCCAGACTAAACCCAGAATTATAGGATTTATTTTTGCCCCTGGGAAAGTTCGATTTCCTTCCTACCAAGTCCCACACAATTTATTCCCCCAGATCCATACACTCCAACCATTCACGTTGTCGGAACACATAGATCTACTTAAAACCCCCTAGATATATCTGGACACACCTTCTCTAGTTATTATACCTGCGTGTCAGGACAGATTTTTTCGAAACCTTAAGCGTGATTAAATGCTCCAGTCCCAATTTTATGAGATCTCTGCCCGGTACCCCGGATCTGTCCTGACACGCATCACACAGTACACATTACAACAATATATCAACTACTATACAGTTAATAGGCATGCGCACCGGCATCGGCTTTCGGGCACCGAAATCGCGAGGGTGCACCCTGGTCCATCCGAGTGTGCATCTGTTCTTTCCCTTTCGCAGCACGGCAGCTTATAAGGCACAAATTGTTATGTACATAATGTTTGTGGGATCGAACGGATTCCTGCTGGTTAGGTTCGTAGGACTCTATCTTCGTGCGAAAATCAGACCCGCGCATTTTGCGCCGGTTGAATGTGATTGTACAAGTACATTATCGCACAATTGTATACATGGTTCGTTTATTTTAATACAATGGTAACTGTCACATCAAACAACGCTCCGATCACACTCCACCGGTATCCGATCGTCCGTCAGGTTAAAATTTGCCACCTTTAAACACCAGTTTTAGATGTCCTTTAAAATTTCGTAAAAACTCTCGGGCTGTTACACAATTAGGGTTCAATCTCAACTTCCCTAGCGTTGAGCAGCCGGCGGAAATCGTACGTATTAAAAAATATAAATTTCACTTTAAGTTTACCGGTGTTGAACTAATCCATGAAAATTACGGTAGCGAAACGAACGACATTCGACTAAATAAATTACTGGTATTGAGTCGTTGCATAGAAAGCATAACGCACAATACCAATTTAAACGATATCAATTTCCCTAGCGTTAGAACTAGCTAAGTAGAACGGCGTGTTTTAATGTTAACCAAAATGGTTAAATTTACCTGTGTTGTTGGGCACAAGACAGTGGAAGGGTGGAAGGCGTCCAAAAGTGAGCAAGCAAAGCTGTTTCGTGGGTCACCCTTGAAATAGAGCAAATGTTAATCGACTCATCAGGCGTCGTAAGAGGCTGGTGTAATTGCCAGCCCACACACATGCTATGCTAGTTAAAGCCCATCCTGTCTCGGTGTCGCTTGGAATAGTCATGTGTTCAAGTTCAGGTCACGAGTCAACTCGCTTGTGATAAGTTCTTGTGCCAGGAGCCATATTGTTGCAGTCCTGATGAAACCTAGTTCCCTCTTGCAAATTGCTGGAGTTACACAGTCAAAACGGGTTTAAAATTTACTTGAGTCCGAATTGACTGTGAACAATATGCGACGCTTGATCCTAAACTGGTAGACGAGCTTTCTCAGTATTCGGATAACTCACAAAGTTGCTAAACAAAGTTGAAATAGGTTTAATAGCAAAATCTGCCAGAGATTAACCTCACAATCATGCCATGCGGACCAGATACCATTCTAGGTCCGCCGAGTTAGGGGTACCTAAATGATTCCGACTTCCGGTGGGTAATGCGCAACGTAACTTATGGTGACCCTACAACCATTCTATTTTGTAAAAGCCCATGCAGAATAGCAAAATTTTGTTGCGTGAAAAATGCTGAATTCCCATCGGTTTTTCGCTAACCGAAAATTGACAAAATCAAAATCAAGTATCAGAAGTTATACTTTGCGCTCGAACGAAATTTTGGTAAATTTCAATTCCCAGAAATTCTGTTTCCCAATACCTAACAAGACTGCACAAGGATTATACAGTGTTCGTCAACAAATTTAATGCTATAGTGACATCACAATCCAATCGATTATATCGTTAAGCTGTTGGTGTTCGCGAACAAAATCCGGTTAATTCAAATTTGACAAACTTTCGTTCTCAAATATAAATTTATATTCGAATTTCGTGGACTCAAAAGGGCTAGATTTCAATAGCAGAGCAGTCCCTATCTCCTCCTATAAGCAACTTGATATATACCTACGCAAACATAGTTTAATATTTATAGTAAAGCTATAAACGACAAATGGTGTTTAAATTTTTTTCTAAGCAGTTTTGGCTGTGCTGAGTGAATCATATTGGTACGTTGTTCTGGCTTCTTTCCAAACTTTACAATATGCTAGTTGAATTCTTGTAGCAATCATATTTAGTCGTACTCAGACGCACAGGTGCTTCAAATATCGAAGGCTCAAGAAAATCATGACAGAACTCCAGGCGCAGTATTTTGGCGAATACTTCGATATCTTTGTCGACGCTCTAAAGTTTGGCTTATCTCTCGAATAAGACAAAACGGAATATCGAAGTTGGAAAAGGCAGTTGATGCTATATTTCTATACGTTGCGCTGGCCTGGCTATAGCTAGGTATTGTAGCAGCGTTGCTGTCGTGATACAAAGCCAAATTTACTGTTTCCATGATGTGCGCTATAGCGTCGACAGCTGAATGTCGCAAAGATTTTACTGAAAAATACTTATATATAGCAATGCAAATCACCTGAACGATCGTTTCTAATCTGAACCGTGAGCAATGAAAATCACCTGAACAATCGTTGCTAATTTGACACTTGAGCACTGATATATACACAATTCGATAGCCGTGGTTTTATTTTTAACACCGCAGTTTTAACACACAATGTTTTAGCTTCAGTATCCTAGACTATATATATATACTACCATTTTCAAATTATAATGCTTGGTAGCAAGAATCCTCGTCATGTACTAACTATAAAAATATAGCATCATTAGATTTTGAATTTGTGTTTGTGTCACTGGAATAAAGTAGAATAAAAGCTTAAAGCAGAGTCAAAGATATAAATCTAAATATTTACCGTTGGGTATACACCAGGTAATGACAAACATTAATTCGGCAAAAAGTGGATTTGAGCTCCATAGCTAGTGAATTTAAAAACGGACATATACATGTTCGTCCAAGTTGTAGGCTAGATTTATAGTCACCTAGGAATGATAAGCAGGTTTTGCGACAGATATATACTACTTCTAAGAAAGATACACCCGTAAAACATGTCAAAAGAGAAACCAATAGTTTTAAATTTTTTCACTCGTTCTATTTCTCGGTTACTACTTGATATAATGCCGATCTTTATTACTACATCGATTACAGCTCATGATAGTATAAACGGCTATCCCTAATATTTTTATTATTGGGATTAACTGTATCCACATATTGATAAAAGCATTTATTTGTATCTCTACTTTCTCACGATCAAGTGTTAAATACTAGTTTTAGATCAAAATTAATTAGACATTTATTGTTTCTGTCCATAACATAGTAACCGCTAAAGTGATTTGATAAAAATCTTCACATTACAAGTGATCCGAGCTATTAGAATTGCATTTAAATCTCGGTCGATGGTATAGATAGAATATGATTTGAAGTTGGACTGAGCGCAAGAGTCAGCACTGCAGGTCATAAAAAGGTTTAGCATCATCTTTAAATAAGAAATGGTCTGAATTTCTTTCTGATATGGCTGCGAAATAAGATGGAAAATGAAAAACGGACCAAAATCGGCCAATCACCTAGTTTCATCTGGCTAACCAATATTTAAAATCAATGGCTCTAAACCCAATGGTCTCAGAGCAGCATCTAGTTTACAGCAGCTAACTATAATTTGAAATGGCCTGTCTAACTATGTTACACTGTGAATAATTTGCGATAACTTTCGGAATTGTTCAAAATTTTCTAACCAAAATATGACTAGGGCTGTATTGAAACAGGAGTTTCTATCATGACAAGTATGAAATGATTCTATACGTAAAGTCTAAAATATGTTAATGTTGAGTTAATAACCTTTTCAGTGCCAGGTAACATTGGCTGGGGGGGGGGGGTACACTGTCTCTACCCTCCCAACCCGACGGACTTTGCACACGTGTTAGCTGTAACTACAGTATAACAATTCTTAAGAAAAATTACTTGATATTCACCGGATAATTGCTATATAATTAGTTAATGTTTTCCAGTAATATTCACTACTGCATTCAGTATTCATTAGCAAAATATTTCCACGAATTCTCAATTCTCAGCCTCCTGAAAGAAGGTTTCCTTACAATATTTGTGGTTAATGCTTGATTACAAGTTATTTGCATTTTATGCCTACCAGAACTTATAGGTGCATCTAGGTTTGCGTTTGACCTGCTCCAATAACAGGGCGTCGAACTTTTTCAAAACCGCTAAACACTTTATTTTTGTCCATTATGGCTGCGACATTTCAAACTACATCTGCTCCTGGAGACTGTGTATAAATATTGACGATTACAACGCAATTTTTCTCATCAAGAGACGTAACTTAACAATTTTACAACACTTTGTGAGATATGAGTACTACAAAACATAAATTTTCATTATTTTGAATAATTGAGCTTCTCGCTTCTTGGATTTGACTACTATTAGATTTATAGGGATTCTGCGAAACACTTCGGTTCCACGACAATTAGATCTCATTTGGTACATCATATTACTCGTCCGAAATAAGAAGACGTTATGAATGTTCACTTTTGGCATTTTATCAATTTCGGCCGACGTAGAGTGCAATTATAGGTTTTCGAGATGACGTTATGAATGTTCACTTTTGGCATTTTATCAATTTCGGCCGACGTAGAGTGCAATTATAGGTTTTCGAGATGACGTTATGAATGTTCACTTTTGGCATTTTATCAATTTCGGCCGACGTAGAGTGCAATTATAGGTTTTCGAGATGACGTTATGAATGTTCACTTTTGGCATTTTATCAATTTCGGCCGACGTAGAGTGCAATAGGTTTTCGAGATTGCTGAATACGATAAAGGCAATATTTATGTGGTATGCGTTCAAAACAATAATTTCATGGAGAACGTCTTGGAATTAATTGTAAATTTCGAGCCTTTAAATTTTCTTGCACTTGAAGGAGAAAATAAAGAGACATATCTTTGTAACGTGCTGAAAATGGCCACTATATTGCCTTTAATATGCTGCTGGTGCCTTTAAAATACATACATTTAGAGAACTTTGAAGGAAGTCCAGTACGAAAATACAAATGTGTAAAAAATTTTTTAAAACCACAGGTGCATAAAAAACGTAAATCATAACCCTGCCCACCACAACTAGGCACAGATACTTCTGAGTCCCGAGAAACCGATATCCATGACATTTTAAGTTTCTCATAATGCATTTCAAAAGCCTTCTACTGTATTTTAGCTGTATTACTCATCGATTTGTCGGTCAGCGATACTCGCTGCCACACTACCAAAGAAAATAATCCACATTGGTTTCTTAAATCTCAATCGCCGAACCCGCAGCCCGTGACTGAAGCTCCCAACATTTGAGGCAATTAAAACATTTCTAAATGTCTACACATTGCACTGTTATTGTTTTTGAGGCTGGCAGCGAATAAAGCAGTCACATTGTTTTTCAAGCGGCTCGGCCGCAGCTGCTATACTAAACCTTTTACGCCTATTTAGACATACTAAGAACATATTTATGTCCATTTGGTTTTTTCAAATATTTAACTTATATTCTGTCCTTTTCAGTGTTATCTCGAAACTGGGCTGGCTTATTCCGTAATTATAGCCTCCAAATCTCATTTCTATTACCAGTTCTGACACTGACTAGAGACAATATAATATGAATAACTACGTCAACTATACTGACCTAGGGTATAAAATATTTTCAGCTTCGAAGAGAATATGTTCAGATTTGCCGGTAGCGAGGGAGCATTTGTGACACAGTACAAGACAGCAATAGAACGGGGTCACATCTAAGTGACCCCATGACCACCCCGTCGCATCCTGACCCCGTGACCCCATGACTCCGCTAATGTTAAATAGATAAATACATAACTATATAGGTATATAAACACTTATACACAAGATTTTTTAACGTCTAAAATACATAATATGATTGAAATTATACTTTGATTAAAAAGAGATTTGTTTCCAATATTCCGAAGCCTCCGTTATCTTAACCAAACATTAATTTGTTCCGAGGAATTCAGTATGACCACAAATGAGTTCCTTACAAATGTTCGTTGTACAAACGCAAATATCAAGGAAATCTTTGTGACTAATTTCAATAGTATTTGTCTTAGATAAATTATAGCCTTTGCGCTGTCCCAACAACATTGTTCGAGGAAATTTTTTATATCCGGTCCCGAACCCGGAATTTAGGGTCAAAATCGCCGGAATGCACAACTGTAGCGTCAACAAATTAACATTACTAATTTTGTGGAAAATAATTTTCTCTAAATTGTATAAGATTATCAAATTTGCAATGTTGTAAAAAAATCATCAGTAAAGATTTCTCAAAAAAATTTCTCATATCAGATACCCTAATCAAATTTAAACAACACCTCTGAATGTTATACATATTTAAATATATCAATTTTGACGTAACAATAGCCCAAAACCTAGATAGCCAAACGTGTTAGAAAACCGTATGGTAATCCCTACTTATATTAGATATAGAATACATTATCGATATATCGGTTTCAGAAATTAATACCGATCGTTTGCATTATGCTCTCTCTCCCTAGCCGGCACTTGACCAAGAAGGGTCGATTTTGTAAATTTTTGCATTTTTATGATCCTCATGAGCTCCGGTGATCACTCCACACCAAAAAATTTAAAAAGTTGTATAGTAATAAAGAAATGGTTATATGGAGCAGTATGTTAGTGATATCTTTGTATGGAGAAAGTAATAAAAAATTAGTAATTTCACCGAAGAATGTTTTATCCGGGGTCACAGGGTCAGTCTATTAACCCCGTGAGCAATGTGACCCCAAGTGACCCCATGACCCCGTTCCATTGCTGGTACAAGAAATAAATAACAGAGCAAATAACACGAACACTTTATGTAACATATGTTATCTTCATTGGTAGTCTGATTTGGGTTTCTGCTAGACCCCAAAACTTTTGAAAAATTTGATAATTTTCCGCCGACAGAAGTACTGGGTTCCGGAAAAATTTATGGTATACCATTACACACTTACGAACATTCTTTCACAGTATATATGCATACAATAGCGGTCCACATTGACCCTGTAATACGAATCGGAACGTGTTCGACAGGTTTCCATGGTTTATGGCAAATAGTGTCATCAATATTATATTCTTCTTTAGCTTTTCATCATTAGCTTATATTTCATTTCAAAACACATTTTTAGCAAATTAACGTACACAGCACTGATCATAAACGCTTTTGTATGAAAATATTGGGTCGCGCGTGAGAAGGATTCGCGTTTTTTTGGAGATCTCGGCAGCAAATTCGTTGTGGTTGGCCAAATATGGGTCGTGCCTTTCTCTTCCAGTGCCCGGAATAGTGATGACCAACTAGGTTGAGGCAGCTTTCGTGATTATGAAATTGCATCAATGCCTGCCATCTATATCTTTGCAGTATATCAACTGATTTGGTTGAAATTTCAACTATGTTGAAAACTTCACATCCAATGAAGGTGAATTAACGATAGGATATTGTGCTATATTATTGTTCTGGAATAAGTTATTATTAATGCTTTCAACTGGTTAACAGATAAAAACGATTTTCCTAAACATAAAGATTCCAGCGGAGCATCTAGTCGCGCTGACTACATTACCGCCCAGTACCCGTCTAACTGCTTGATATGTTGGAGCTTGTTAGCACAACTGACCTGAATCGACGACGTGACATCTGTTTCCGAATTGGCAATTGATAAATTGTGGGTGAAACACTATATTTGCCGGAATGCCGTTAGAATCGTCAGCGGAATTTTCTTCTGGGAATGCCTGATTAACAGTACTTGTTCGAGGGATATAAAAGTTTAGAAATCTCGCTGTATGAGGTGAAACAAAAACCCATGGATGGGTAATGTATGTTCGCATTTCCAGCGACTCTTGTGGAGATAGAGCGGCATATCGTATTAGTTCCCCCTGTAATTCAAAATATACTTATTGCTAATTAAAACACATACTGTGTCATTAGATTTTTGAAAATAACTAGAATTTTTTGCTAAACAAGGTATTGCGGGACCACATGTCCATACAAAAAGTGACATTTTATGCGAGTAACGAAATTAACAGTTTGCATCCTTTGTTTACTTTATATATACTTTATGTCAAGCATTATATAAATACCCGAATAAGTATATAAAAACTAATCACAAACAAAATTGGATTGCGCTAAAATTACGAAAGCTTAAAGTAATACTCTAATTAAGTAAAATAAAATTAATATATGGTTTCAGTGGGAAACTGAAATTCCAACAGTGCTTCCGCACTCCAAGCTTGTTCGACTTACATTAGTACTAACTTTTATTTATGCATAATACGTTTGAAGGCGATCTTTACTTCAATATAAATTGTGTTTCAAGAAAAACTTAGGTAATTTCATTCATGAACCATAACTCTGCACCACATTAATTTAACTTATATACTGTGGTAACACTCTGAATAATTGCCAAGGTCGGAATTTATCTGGCCAAAATTGCTAAAATTTTCAACTATTGGTTTTGTTCTTCCTTGTTTCAAGCTTTTAGCGTGAAAAACCCCGTTATTCAAATTATAAAAATGTTTTTATTAAGACTTTTTGATCTTTTCAAAAATTTAATTTATGTAAATGATGTGGCGTTAACTAATAGCCTATAGTCAGAGGTACACGGTATTAAAATTTATAGAAAATAAAGGTATTTAAAGTAACTACATAATGCAATTTATGTCTCTCAAAATTATTGCATGTGTTTTCCATAACATAGAAAATGGTAACAAATAATAGCTGTCGCGTAGTGTGGCTGTAACCTAACACAAATGAGTTGTCTTGTTTACTACTAGAACTCAAGCATCAAGCTGAACGTTATGAGCAGACTTGTATTGGGCACCGGTCGTCAAAATCGTGAGCCGTCCGTATTAGGCAGTCGGTCTAATGACCGACGCTTATCCTAGCTGTCGCCCAACGGTCGGCCATCAATTATTTGCGACCACGGAAACTGTTGTTCTGCATTTATGGGTCGTCAATTGGCCGGTGGTGGTCTAAACTTTACTGCTGTATATCAAGTAAAATAAAGTATGCAACCGAAACTTTTTGATTTAATCGCCAACAACCAACATGCAAGGATTTTGTACCGTCTAGTATAATCTACTCATACGTAAGCATATATATACGTTTGTGGTATACATCACTATTATACGAAAATCTTCAACGATAGACCTCAAAACCAGAATTCGTTCAACAATATATATTCTACAGTGTGGTAGTGGTCTGCGTAAGCCTAAGATTCGGTGCTTTAGCCGTTGCATTGTACGCTACGCAAAATTCCTATATGTAAATGAAGTAAATTTTGGAATATAAGCTGAAATAGAAATAGCGTTTACGATATTCAAATGCGCATCGTAGCAAGAGAATCTTTTTGTCAGTCAGCCGTCCATTGGCTGTCGGCAAGCCGTTGAACCGTCGATCGGCAGTTGAGCCGCCAGCCAGCCGTTGGCTAGTCTGTGGGCCGTAGGCAGGCCGTTGACAGTCGGCCATCGGTTAGCCGCCGGCCGGCCCAAAACTTTACCGGCTGGCTGATAACCAGTCGCTTGACTTCAAAGTCGGTGTTGCCTAAGACTAGAACAGACCACTAACACTGACTCACATCCTCGACGAAATTACAGCTGCTACGCATCTTGGATTTTAAGATTAGATTTTCAAAACAGATTTCAGATAAAAAGGTTTTCTAGAATTTTAAAACCTAAATAAATTTCTTGCCCATCTTATTTTATGAAACCGTAATATATAATCAAATCCTAAAAGCTGAATTTTAAAACTTTTGATAAATTCTAGTTTATTATTAGGGCACATTTACATTGCATCTCATGAGTTTCGATCTGTTCCGATCTGGATAGCATGATCATTGTATAAGCTGTTCTCATTGCGTCCGATCCGATATGACTGAGCATTTACAATTTTAACAGATTCGAATCGAAAGATGTCGTGTGGAAAATACATCCACGCATACAGTAGTTATATGGTAGGCGCAGAATTTGGTCGTATTGGATAGGACACGCAATGACTACGAATCGCATCCGATGCAATGCAATGTGAACATGCCTAATAATAAACTATAATTTATAAAGTCTTTTAAAATACAACTTTTAGGATTTGACTATAACAGTTTTATAAAATAATATGGGGCAAGGAATTTATTCAGGCATTGAAATTCCGGAAAATTTATTTATTTAAAACCTTTTTGAAAATCAAATCTTAAAATCCAAGTTATGTAGTAACTGTAATTGCGTTGAGGACGTGGGTGAACGAAGTGTAGGATACACGCAGTATCAGCAAATGAATATGTTGCATGCTCTCCATTGAAATTAATACGATAACAATTCTGCTTCGATTTGGGTGGCACCGTTTTCTGGAGAAGATTTGCACAGAGTGATATTTTGTTTTGCTCGTTTCGCCTTTATTATAAAAATGACGTCATAAATACGATGTCTAGTCCGAATGTAAAGATCTGCATGTAGCTAATTAACCTTAGTGTCTCATGATGCACAATTCGCATATGCAGGAACAGTTACTTATTTAGAAGAGTGTAGGACGCGTTTTGTAGCTGGGAATGCGAACCGAAGTTTTAGTGAAATCCCCATGGCCTTTTCTTAAAGCTGGTTAATGGCATTCATTTATGGAATCCATGATAAAGAAACCAGCCCGAAATCATACCATATCTAAGAACTGAAGATGTTCAAGAGTGAATTACAGCACTGCATCCGTCAAAATTGAACTAAGCATTGAAGCCGTCAAGAGTGAACTAATGCATTGAATCGGTCTGGAGTGAACAATGCGTTGAATGCGTGAAGAGTAAACTAAAGCATTTAATTCGTGAAGAGTAAACTGAAGCATCGAATTCGTCAAGTGTGATCTCAAACATTGAATTCATCAGCAGTGAACTAAAGAATTGAATCTGTCTAGACTAACTAAAGCATTGAAACCGTATATATAAGAGTAGACGCTGTTTCAAGTCATTTTTAGTCTAGAAGAGAAATGACTCGTTCAAAATCTCTATTAAGTTTCAGGTTGACATCCTGACACTTTATAAGCTATTTAATTGCTACTTATATATCAAGGCACTTAAATATTATCACCGTAACGTCCTGCAACCTATGACGCTAACTTAGTGGTCAACAAGTTAAATAATAAAGTTGAGCTTTTGTCTCAATTTTTTGGTTTAGGTCGAATTACCCCCTTTTGAGCATTCTCGAACTTGTACAAAATCCTTGTGATTCATGTGAGAACCGTAATATCTGATCAGTTATAGTCTCCAAACAGAGCATTGCATAGCATGAAAATTTCAGCTGATCCTCGGCTCCAATTGCAGTTACTCAATTGTGGAAATCATCAAATAACGCAAATTTAGAAATGACAATTTCTGATTTCTGCTCTTGATGCAAAGAATTTTAGTGCAAAATTTTTGTACTTAAGTTCGTTCCCAAGCACGTACCTCAAAATTAATCCAAGAAACATCAATAGGTTGTGATGTTTCATTTCGAAATGAAACAAGAATTAGAACATCGCTATTGTGTGATTGAATATTGTTTGATCGAATAGTGTCAATGGTGAATTCGGACGCTGGATTCATGCGTGTCTTATCGGTTATGCCTTTAAAACATGATTAGGAGACTATACTGAATAGACTAGTAATGAAAATCTGAAAATATTTTAGTTAACATCAAATCGATTAAGACTGTAGTAATTAGGGAATCATAATATTAGCAGGAGATGCAGCAAGCCTCTAGTTTGATACTGGAATTGTAAAGGTCGATTCAGCAGATGTAAGTTGAAAAAGTTACAAGTTGAAAAAACTTTGTACATATATAAGCTGGACGCACCCACCTAAACCAGGATGCATGGCCAGGCAATACTCTACGCTCGTGACGCCTTTGCTATATGTTCATGAAGCTGTAGGTAAACCAACTATTAGTCGATTCGGTACATTCAAGTAAAGAGAACAAAAAAATTACATAGCCAAGCAGAAAATGCTTAACGTGGTCGCATGGAACACTGCAAACATCTCACGATTACGTGAGTGACAATTTGTACAACCTATAAATTCGCAAGCTGAAGATACTTTTAGTCGCTCAGTTGCCACAAATACGCATATATATCAAAGAAAGCCCGGTCATGTGGCCTTTGGGCAACTTATCAAACTCTACTGTCACTATAGGTATAAGTTATGTCATACAAAACTGACTGGATATCACTCACCTGTTGATGCGTGCAAGAGGTCAGAATTTAGGTTCTAGGGTTGGCTCGGCTTGGCTGTAGCGAGGAACCGGGCCCGCCATAATTATTGAAGAACAGGGCAGAGCTTAAGTCATGTGTGTGAGAGCCGAACGTGTGTCCGGAAACATTACAGATGTGAAATACAAGTTTATCAACAGCAAAACAGTGGAAAATTACCTCTTCTGGGTTCTGAAAACGTCTAAAAGCAACTATACGGCTGTTTCTGTACTTTGAACATTACATGTTTTCTTTCTAATATTAGAAAATCGCAAACTTGTATCAGTAGGAGCTCAACACGAGAGCGGTGTGCCGCTAACCACATTTCAGCCAAAGAGCCCCTGTAAAAAGGCCCCCATTTTTTCCTTAGTGCTCCAGCCTTTTTGACTGCGCCTGCTTAGCGTGCTGTGCCCGTATAGGAGCATAAGAGCCGACCCGAGCCGAAACGGTTCATATAAATCCGAGCCTGCTTGCATCGAGGGCCGAACCGAGCCTGTGTAAACCGAAAGCAGAACTGAGCCGAACGTGGTTCAGGAAGAGCCGAGCCGAGCGAGAGCTTTCTAAACATTGGCTTTTTCTCGCCTATACTGTGCGCGAAACCATTGCGAAGCATTCATGTAGCATATACAATACATATAATACACAGAGAATATGAACAATGCAAACAACACGTTTTTTTACCAGAAACAACATTATATACATAACGTTAACAGCATATAGATAAAAAACAAGAAATGCTGCGCGACAGTAGTGTGCGTACATTTTGTTGTTAGAAATTAAAACCGCATGAAGTGTTAGATTTGCGGACGCAGACTTGGCTGAGCACCCTTTCTTTTAGCGTAGATCGTAATATGAGCCTTCTTTCATGCCCAACTCTGTCAATCGCCAGTTGTGCATATTACAGCTAGGTATGCCGCGTTGCGCATGTTTGCGCGAGTATTTTCTCACTTTGCGAAGAACCTTAAGGAACCGAGCAACAGCTCTTATATAGCTCAGTGGTTTGTGTAAACCGTTGTCACCAATCAGCTATTGAATACGCGGCGTCGGCTGAGCTTGTCAACTATTGCACAATGCACAAAATAACCTCAAGCGTTCAAGAGTCTGACTTAAGTCAGGAGGTTCCAGCACATCTTAAAATATATACTCATCACATTGAGATTTTATTTTCTTGCAAAATGCTTCTAGACACGAAAATTGCCCACCTTTTGTTTGTACGAGATATTTTGTGGAACGTGCATTTTACACCAGTTGATGTGACTGTAGCCAGCATCGATTTTATCCTTGTTAAATACAATTGTTCTGAAGAATTTCTACTACACATAGCTGTAAATCTACAGGTTTCTGGCTGGACGACACTATAACATTTTGATAGAGCTCATTTATTCTGCTTGTCTAGACAATAATCAGACCAAATAGTCGCGTACGCACCTAGATTGAATTTAAATTCAATAGCCCAACATTTAGGAACCTAAACTTATTATTTAATTAATATAAGGTCGTCTAATATTTATTTAAGCTCCAGTTATTCGCAATCGTTGTTTAGATAGCAGAGTTGTTCTGAGCGAACACAGTTTATATTGCAATTTCGGATATCTCGTAGTATCGGCACAGAACATAGGCACTGTACTAGGACCAGTTCTGGCCCTAAGGGATCCCAGCTGCACCACTATTTTTCGGCGTGTGGTGCCCGGACAACCCCGGCTTCCACGACTCCCCGGTGATCTACGCGACTACTTGAAAGGAACCGTTTCAGCTTAGCAGGCTGCCGGCGGGTTAACCAGGGTGTTCGGCCTGGCCCCGATTTTGGCCCACGTATCTAGTGGATGGAGGGTCCCCGAGGGAGAGTCAACCCTGAGGCTGGCTCACAGGTAAGGAGGCCTGATCTGCCTTCCCCTCCAAGAGCAGAGCACGTAGCCGGTTAAGACAATCACA
>JASANE010012872.1:0-57809 GCA_030248225.1 Trileptium ribeirensis
GGGGGATGGGGGGATACATACCCCGTCAGAGGTTTCTAAATTTTTGATTGTGGTGCACCGCTCCAACTGACATATAATTCTTATGATACCGAACCACATCTGGACTCTAGTAAAAACTTTTCGTGTCAATTGAAGAATATGAACACAGTTGATTCAATTCTTGAATTGAGTCCAACATTTAGTCAGATGTTTAGCTCATACCAACTAAATACGGCAAGAGTGATTTAATTAACTAATTTCTATTAGTTACTGATAATAGTTATGGAAGGTACTTTCAATCCAAAGAAGGCTAAAACTACTACTGCAACTAAAGATATTCGAAAGTTCTTTGTTCGGCAGCTCACCGCACTGTTGAGCCATTTGATCAGACCTGGTACAAGTGCAGAAGCAGAAACTGCGCCCTGCACAGTGGTTGCGGAAGCCGTTGCTAGTCCTGGCACACAACCCGTTGCGCTGGGTCTACATATCGCTGTACCGAACGATATTGGCACAGTTTTCTGCAATGGAATTCAAAACATGAATCTCGTTCCCAGTTACCGATCCACAGAAACCGCTGCTTCTGAGCGAACACTGGATGCCACCAGAGTCCTTCAAATATCCTTGCAGCATCAAAGGGTGGGAAGAAGCCGCAGAATGTCTATTTGGGCAAAAGACGCATAACTGGCGAGTTCGGCTGTTCAAATACTCGCAGAAGTTGAAAGGTGTTGTTTGCGTACCCTGCGCCCTATTTGGTCCAGAGATATCTGCTGATGCTCGCAGCAAGTCTTCGGTGCTCGGCCAGCTCGTCAATAAGCCCCTTGCCAAGTATGGTCATCTCACCGGGTCAGATGGTTGCCTGGCGACCGCTTCGAGAAACTATCATAAGGATTCGCAAATGCGTGCTGACACTTTTCTCACCTCATTGCGGGAGACTACAGACATGAAAACTATGTTCATACGAACACGCTAGGCAGGTCAAAGAGCAGCGGATCGGATCATTCCTATAATCAAGACGACTATTTATGCGGAAGACTGGGCATCAGCTATCGCGGAAGGCGGGATGGAGGCTTGCTTGATCCCGATGAGCCGATCGCTGACGAGACACGGAAATTTTCGAGCTCTTTTGGCGTTTAAGAGTTGACAGCGGCGATGATAAATTGCGTGAGCACCTGGAATCTGCTGGCAAAAACGCGACCATGATCTCCGGTAGAATCCAGAACGAACTGATATCGATCTGTGGCAACATTGTCGCTGAGAACATTGTGAACTCAGACGAAGAAAGCGCAGTTTTTTGCTGTTATTGCAGATGAGACAACCGACTCGTCTCACCGTGAACAACTTTGTCTATGTCTTCGCTTCGTAGATGAGAGTTTAGGCTTCCACACTGTTCGCGAAGAATTCATTAACTTTCACACTGCTACAGACCTCACCGGTGCGGGAATCGGGCAGCAAATAGTAGATACTTTGCGGTTCCACGGCCTAGACGTTTCGTATCTAGTTGGACAAGGCTATGACGGGGCCGCGTCAATGTCGGGACATATCAATGGTGCGCAGCAATACGTTAGAGGGTTTGCTCCGTCGGCTTTGTACGTCCACTGCGGCAGCCAGTCGCTCAATCTGGTCCTCAACTCAGCTTCAACAGTTCCAGAAATCCGAGACATGTTCGCAAACGTGGGTGAGGTCACTAATTTCATTAACTCTTCGGTGAAACGTCGATACTTACTTGAAGAATCGATTCCGGACAACAAACGTCAACTCAAAACATTATGCGAAACCAGGTTTGTACAACGGCACGACGCCTTGATCATCTTTCACGACAGCCTGTTGGCAATCATTGAATGCCTCGAAGAGCTTGAAAATTGGTCTGACAGAAGCACAAGTGACTCGGCTCGTGCTCACGTACGCTCGATCACTAGCCCAACGTTTCTGGTGGCTCTCTGCTGCGCCAAAAAAGTAATGTCGCTGACTGCCGTACTCTCACGTTCCCTTCAAGCCGTTGATGCAGATTTGATCCAAGCGGTTGCCGCGGTAAATCACGTGATGGAAACACTAGTGCGTTGGCGCAACAACCAAGGTGATGACGAGTGGACACACGCTAAGTATGGGCCTTACACCAACGCGCTGAAGTTGGGAGTGGAAGCCAAAGTTCCTATCGCCGTTCCACGACTGGCGGCTCGACAGAACGCTCGAAATAATGTTCCTGCTGTCTCCTGCGAAGAATATTTCAAACTAGCAGTCTGGTTTCCCTATTTGGATGCCCTGATAGTTTCGCTAAATTCCAGATTTTCAGAGCACCAGAAGTTGATCCTAAAAATGTCTGCCTTGGTACCATCAGCCGCTGATAGCTATAGCTGGGATGACGTTGTGGATGCGTTTAACATTTATCGACCGCTTATGGAGGAACCAGACGAAGAAGCTGTGATGCATGAGTACGAACAGTGGCAATCGTTCTGTCTGTCCTTAGGGCGCGATAAACGGCCGAATAATTCGCTACAGGCGCTCGACATTATTCCGGAAAGGCTAGTGAACATCAAAAAACTGTTATGGATCTTTAGCACTATTCCTGTTACTACCTGTCAAGCTGAGCGAGCGTTTAGTGCAATGAAGTACCTGAAGAACTATCTTCGTAATAGGTCAAGCGACGAGCGTCTTACAGGCCAGGCCTTGATGTACCTGCATCCAGAAATTGACGTTCCAGTGGAAGAGGTCATTGATCGATTTGTTGCACAGAAGAAACGAAGACTTGATTTCGTGATTTAATAGAGATTCGTCTCGTGACTAATGGAGAGTTCATACAGGTACATTTACTTAAACGTTTTGGTTTAGAAGTTTTGTTTCCAGGGCAAGCAACTGGTTGAAAAATTTCGTACGAGAAGTTAACGAGATAATGCTCAACTGCTACTGAACTAAAAACTAACAATCAGCCAATTTTTAAACATAAATTGGCAATTCAGTTATTCTTCGGGATGTCGGATGGGAAAAAGTTGCTAAGTTGTGAAAACAAAATAGTAAAAAATTTTCAAATATTCATGGGGTAACGTCCCCAGACCCCCGCCCATCCCACTGGAAATTAGTGACGCACACGACCAACGAGAGTATCCACCCCCGTCCGAAATTTCTGCGCACGTCGCTGCCGTGCAGAACAGTACAAACATGTGCTTCATCAAATGATAGTGTCACTATTAGCAGTATTATTATTGGTGGAATAAACGCACACTAATATATATCGTACACAAAACGAAATAATAACCATATTCATACGCTTTAGCTTTGCATAGCTTTTTAAAGTCCATAATTTTCCGAGTCCATTATTTATTGCAGAGGATATCAGCCATAACTGTATTATGGCAACCCTTCGGTACCTCATTGTTGTTTTTTTACTAGACCGTGTTCAAAAATTGTCCATAGTGAGAGCCCGAATTACATAAATAAAGTATTTAAATTTACAACGTTCAGTTCATAAATTAAAAGTTTTTTATTTTGTAATTTTTTACGTCATTGCTTCTCCGTGCGTGAGACTGTCATCGATATATCACAAGTGACTTACGCTAAGTCTATTACGAAATATCAAAAATATTGGGTACAGCGCTGTCAACATAGATGTAAAAATCCAAATTAACAAGAACTATTCTAAAAATATTCTGCAATACCTGCCATAATCATACGGAGTCTTTGGTCGGGTGCATTTTCGATCGTCGCAGATATCGAAATTGTACAACATATCTAAAAAAAATTATTTTTTAGTTCAAATCTGATTCTCACCTGTTGCAAAAATTAGTCTACTCATCTTTGGTAGCATTTGGTCCAATTTATCGTAACTTCATTTGCGTCTTTTAAAACGGCAATAAATTGGTGTTAATGCTTGAGGATGCCACAGTTGGACTTAAATCTAGATTTTTGATCTTGGTGTTGCTGTCGTGAAAAAAATGTGTTTGTGTTATTTGTATGCATAAACAACAAGCGTTACGAATTTGCTATATTAAACCTGTAAAACGACAAAACCTGATAAATGGTTGTCATAATAAGGCTAATATAAAGTAATAATATAAATTATAAAATAGCAAATAAATAGAACAATAGACATGACGAACAAACGCCAAACACATGGGAAGATTTATAATTATCTCACTTGAGTCAATGTTTTCCTTTCGGATTTTCAAATATTGATCACGATCGCTTCGACTTTGTTCATGGAAGAATCCCAGCGCGTGCATCATTTCGTGTGTCGCAGTGCCGGTATCGCCGTCGCAGCCGCGTCCCAAAGATAGCTTCTGTTGCCCTCCAACTTTTCCAACGCTTGAGTAGCACCTAAATTAAAGTTTTGAAATGTTTTGCATATCAGATATGAGTGCTGAGTTCACGTATCTACGTGATAAACAAAGCTTTATAACGGCAAAGTTTATATTAAATAATAACAACTGCGATGCTTTATATATTTCAGACATCTCAGGTTATTCTGGTAGGATTGAGAATACAGTTTTCAATTCGACGCATGTTGAGTCCGTAGGAATGTGTTTCGAATTCCAGCTTACAACCGTGAGACTTTTGACACCTTAAATGGAAAGGTCATAAAATCAAACAAAAAATAGAGTAGTGACAACTTATAGTTATAGAAACAGCTTCTACATTGAGGGTCTAATTAATATTTTTTCTTATCTAATTTTGTGCGATGAAATATGAATAAATTCAACCGACTGATTTTACATTATTGTGATACATTAATGCTTCTTAACGCACCGAAAAAGTCTCCACAGTATTGTTGGCATATAACTTGTTAAAATCAGTGAAAAACAATTATTCGACAATCAGACAAACTAGATTAGTTAAAACTGTATTTTCTAAACAGCTAATTATGAGTTCAAGTCTAAAAACTACAAAAAAGTAACTAAATATTTGTTATTTTTTCTACATAAATAAAACAATATCGCGCAATATTTATAGCAAACAATAGCATGTCCGCCATATATAATGTGCGCGAAGGTTATTGGGAAATGGTAAAATTATTTTTTGACCTAAGGCATATATTGGTCTTAATTTGCACAAAACACAAATTTTACATTATTCTGAGCTCCATTCCATTGTCGTCAACAGTCGGCAGGTGAATTTCCAAATTGGCTTAGTTTTAATAGACGCCACGATGAAGTTTAACATTTCAAGTGGAATACGCAGCAATAGTTGGCTACAAACTTTTGCATTAATTTTCATAAAAACAATGCAATTTAGCAACCAACCCGCCTCCTCTGAACATATAGATATAATCATTTTCATTTGTCCGTGGCTTGAATTGAATGCAGGTGAATCTGGCATAATCATCCGCTGCTTGTTCAACGCGTTTTCGTGCCTTACTGGCTAAACAACAATGGCTGTATAGTAAATACGGCCATAAATAAAATAACGTTTATTTCAAAATAAAAAACGAACAATCCTTTGATCTCAGAGAGAGCGATGGTTGATCATTAACAAATTTATATCTATTTTTGCTTCAAAAATTTCCTGATGATTCATTTAAAGTCATTATATGTGAAACTTTACTGGTTCTAGTATAAATCTTGTTTTACGATTTTTTAGTTCATTACGATGCTTCAGATTCACGACTGACAAAACTGACGAAAGATTGAGTTGGTAAATATGTAGTTACACCACTAACGGTGGTATATGCTGTTACTGTAATAACTCGCACATTTTGTAGCTTTTAATGTTTCACACACAAAATTAATGATTTTCCATTAGTATTCAGAACTGAAATTATTTAACATACACAAAAAGTATTATTACTGGTTGTGGAATTACGTTACATAAATGCTACTTGTTTTATGCGGTTTTCCAACGATCTTTGAAAAATATCTTTGCACTTATATGGAAGCATTTAAAAGTTATACTCCAATGTTCTGTGACGGCTAACATGTGAAGGCAATACCTCGACAACTCACAGATTTCTCATCAACGACAGCAATATTAATTAGGTGTAATACGCTCCGGAACAACAAACACCCACAAGATAGCAATTCGATGTAGCAGTGTGATATTTTTTTTGTAAATATTCACAATAATTCTCCACTAATGAATCATGTTTCGTATTTGTCTGCTAGGAAATTATTAATAGTACGATATTGTAAGTAAATCCTTGATGTCAGACGCCAAGATTGAATATCTAACCAATTTAGTTAAAATTTCTGGAGTAATATATAAATAATAGTTTTACTTAAAGAACCATCGAAAACGTATGGCACAGTAACGATGCCGTTTTTCTTTGGCCACCGGAAACGGTCTCCTTTGATCATGTTTCGATCAGCGCCCTGAAATAAATAATAAAACGAAAACACTTGATGTGTTCTGTGAAATTCGTTGGTAAGAGCTAAAAACCCTTGCTCGTGCAACGGCGCCATTAGTAGCCATGTTACGCTCCGGAAACCAACATGTACTGATGTGCTAAATTTTATACAAACTATGTTTGACGACAACTTTCTTGACCCTTCCTAGTTCAGACTGCCTTGCTGACTACAACAGGCGCATTTGATGGCATGTTCCTTCAGGAACACAAACCATATTTATAATGTATAAATTTATAAGAAACTATGTGTTTTTGACGACAAACTTAACCTTCCAGCGCGCATTTGAACGAGCACTAGGTCGTCTTTTGCAATAGTTGAGAATGCAGCTACAAGAAGATGAATCTCATGGATAAAATATTTACTTATTGATCTGGACCATGTCACGTTTAGGGGTTGGACGTTATATAGTTACAAAAAACCAGCCTAGGGCAGCAGGTTCAGGAGCGGCAGCCCCCAACTTAGGCTTAGTAAATGGCACATAAAGAGCTTAGTTTATGCCAACGCTTAGGCTTTACGATTAAGGACAACATGCATTTTGCTTGCTCTCCTAAAAGTTACATTGGCCAATAGTGTTAATCATTGAGATATTATTATTTCTGCAAAACGACTCGATAAACTGAAAAATCCAGAAAAAAATATTGGAACGATTCTAAATTATGTACCGCGTTAAGACATATCAAAATCGACTGAATACACATAAAACGGTAAGTATAACGTCAAAAATTGATAGTCGTCAAATTTTAAAATAATAAACTACTCACATTACCATGTCGTGTGTTTCGGGGGGGGCATCGCTAATGTGAAAAAGTGAGGTCCTCGATAAACCGGGGATTTGTACCATGAATTTTGAAGCTAAATCATATCCTGTAAATGACTGACCAAACCTGTTGGCCACAAGCATTGTATTAAATTACTGTATAATGTGCAATATACCTCATAACTCATAGTGATTACAAAATCATACCCTGAGTTTAAATATAGTTTAAAAATATAAAAGCCAATAATCGTGTAACTTTGCATTAAACGCATAGCATGATTTTACTTGCAGAATCTCTCAAGCAACCGAGTGTAACTTGCTCAGGATTATATAAAATTGTAGAAAACTGACACACATATATACATATATCGGTCGTGTGGAACAGTGGTTAGAACGCTGGCCTCACTATCATGAGGTCGCACGATATATATCATAGAGTTAAAAGCGTATTTTATGGGCGCAGGTTATAATACAAAACTCATAAGCAGATGTCCCCAAATACGCTAAATCATACTTTAGTTCAAACGCCAACACGGTAGGCATAAAACTGCAGCCACATCTGCCTTTAACTGTATTCGCTGTTATTATTAATAATTTTGTTTTCCACATCAACGTACGCAAATAATAATGGAGAGCGAAATCACAAAGAAATAATGGATGCAACGCTGAACATTAGAAACGTAGACGTCGCTTTCAAATATAAGGTGTCAGGTTTAGTAAATGTAACTCACATCTCCAGCGCCTTCAGGTATAAGCATATCTCCTTCAAACATCTCAGCATCTGCCATGCCATCTGAAACAGCGCAAGTTAATATATTTCCCGATATTCGTCAAATAAGTCTTAAAAAAGCGATAACCAGGATTCCAACGACTTGCCTTACACTATTTAATATAATAACCGGCTGAAAAAACACAAATGGAACTTAAAATTAGGTTTAAAGCAATTTGACACATTGAATCAAAAATTGTAAATGTAAAATGAGGGCGCTGATATTATATTTCTAATATTCTATTGTTTCAGATCACTGCTATGTTATTTTCAATATCACTAGGCAATATTTTAACGTTCACTATGAGAGTTCTCCAAGCACAAGTTGGAATCATAATTTATATAATCATTTTTGCTTTACCGGAAATTGAAGCAAAGAATTTACATTGTAATGACGGCATAGAAACGGAATATTGACAAATAACGTCAAAAACTTTATGACTAGTTTAATACCGTCAAAATGAAAAGTTATTGAAGAACATTTCATCGTACGCTTTCAGCAGAATGATGTGCTGATGATTTTATACTTCTCTGCAAGAAAACATTTTTAAGGAACAACAGTTCAAGTGTTCAGTATTAGTCGCATATTTAACGGCGTACAACACAAGCAGTCACATATTTTAGAACAGTAGCATTAGCCAATAATTACAGTAAATAATTTAAATGTTCGGGATAAGTACCTTTATTTATAACAGCGATGCAGAATCAGTGACGTATTTTGAGACTTAAGCTTCACTTTAAGTAATATCTATGCTACATAAAGTAAGTGTTCGGTATTTATCCGCATTTTTTGACGACATCAAACCATCAGCCACATATTTTAAAACTTAGGGTTTTCATTACGTAATATTATATAAATTAAGTGCTCAGCATTGTCGGTATATTTATAACGGTGACGAAACAGAAGTTACATATTCTATAACTAAGGTTTTTGTTAGGCAATATTTATACACGTGTTCTTATTAGTTATTCCAAATATACCGCATTGTTACCAAACATTTCCGAAGTTTTTGATCAATAAACCTATAATGTTATACATTGTCCGAGCCACTTTTACGAGCGACGTTTACCTAATCTTAAGTCGTTAAGCCATGAACAGAAAATAAAATGTAAATTGTCATTGGTAAGACAAAAAATGAAAAAAATTTGTCATAATATTGTCGAATCGAACATTTAATTCACTCAGCTCGCTGAGAACTCCAATGGTACAAATATGAGCGCTGTATCTTCAAAATTGACGAAGGTATGATGGGAAAATTTGCTGGACAAAATTTGCATTCAAAATTCCCAGAGAGACTCGAACATATTTACGACAACTAATGCGTTCGTGTTCTATTTTTAATTAAAATTTAGTGAAACTATTTTCTTACTAGATGTCAAATGGGACAAAAGCACGATTTTTCAGTAAATCTTTCCGATAATAAAAAAGTACGTTTCTGCTTGCAGTGAATTTGCGTTATATAAGCGCCCTATTTTTCAGAATCGTTCGATTAAAAGCCATCAAACACATTAAAAAGTAGTGAATTTGGGATCTCTGCAATACTAACACGTATGTATGGTCGACATTAAAAACACGTTCGTACACTCTAAGCGGCTATAACGATAGTTTTTCTTAGTTAGCAGCATAATCATCTTGGTATCTCATTCGTTTTATGATAAACAAAGTTTAGGTTATGTTTCAGTTGCAGATTTAAAAACTACTAACCTTGTTCACCGGTACTGTATTCACCCTCGGGTATATCTGAAATTTAAGCAATTATGTTACGTTATGACAAGCAGTAAACATTGATATAATTTCAGAGAAATATTTAAACATTGCAAAGAGTCATGCACGCGAATAAATTTTGATCCCTATCGCTTAAAATATTATCAAAGTTTGAATAAAATTTCATCAGAGTTTGGATGCAGCTTGCAATACAGACACACGGCAGCAAGCCATACTTCAAAAATTGAATGTGCATTTTTGCAATATTTTTTAAGTTTTGCTTCCTATCATTGAATGTTTCATCAGTAATGTTTTGGTCATCATAGTTTGATTAACGTTCACACATCCACGTTCCTGAAAATATTATTACGAATTTGCAGCTGAAATTTTCAGCTAAATTTTTGAACATGTAACCTCACCAAACCTCAAACGCTATTATGGTTTTCAGGCTATTGGAACATGTACATCAGAAAACCTTTGGAACACGTCAGAACTAATGTTTTGTAGAACAGCACTACAACAGTATTTATCATATTAAGCTAATTCTGAAACAGAAATACAGTTTCTAATATAATATTTATAAAAGAATCAGTAGCAATAACTTACGTCCAAAGGCAATACCACAGAGCGCAAGCAGAACAATCAGCTTCATCGCGATAGTACTAAAATACGGCAACGTCAAGCAAATGATCTATGAATCTGAAGAAAATCTCTGCGATACTTCTCTTTTTATACTATAGTTTTGACATTTGCTTTGTTTGGTCAGCTCAAATTTGGCATTTTGATTTCTTCTGTATATTCCAAAATACATTATACCTTTAACTAATGCTATATTAGTTAAAATTCAATAATCCTAGTATTATTTAGAAATTCGTTGATATTTCTATGACGTATAAAACAACCGTGGGTACTGTGAATATATATATTAGTCTTCGATTTACAGCTGGTTAAAAGTGTGCTTTAGTTTTAATTGACGTGCATTCTCTTTCTTTTAAAATCAGTCTATTTTGTAACGGTTAGCCATATTTTGTATGAATGTTTATATTTTAGAGTACTACACACAAGTATTGGAACACGAGAGGCCATATTAGTTTCATAATAGCGAAAATTGGCTAATCCTAATATTATTTAGAAATTCATTTATATTTCTAAGGCTTTCAAAATAATAGTGGGTACTATGAATATAAATATTAGCTATATATTATCTTGTATTTACAGCTGGTCAAATAAAGTGACTAATTTTTGATTAACGTACAGCTCATACCTTTAAAGTCAGTCTATTAAGTAATCGTTAGCCATATTTTTCATGTATGTTAATATTACAAGTACTGCGCAGATGTATTGGATCGAGACAGGGATTAGTGCCGTGTGTTATCTCATCCTTTTCTAATCTTCCGTCGAAAATAAAATGGATGCATAATATAGGAGACAGAAACTTATCCCGATCACACGTTGATAAGCCAACTATGGCTATAGGTTTTTCCCAGTATCAGAGAAAAAGGGGTATAAATTAGGTTTAATTGATATAATAAATTTTGTACCATAGAAGTATAATACATAAAACATAGACGTCAAAGATTCTAATTCATCTATATATATAAAAGGAGAGGGATTTTTGACTTTATTATTTGTCTGACTGTTTCTCTTTGAACTATGTCAAAAGTATTAAAAATACACCCCAACCCATATATATTCCGAATTGGCAAAGTCCAACATAAATTGTAAACATATTTTTAAACCCCCAAGGGGTATATTTTGGGAGTTAGCTAATGCGCGACTAAACTTAAAATGACAAGGGCAACCATTTTATTTTGTGGATAAAATTTGGTACGGAACGCATTTTGGTCAATTGAAATTCACGTAAAACAGTTCGCGAACGCAGCGCTCGCCATTCAAATTTAACCATTTTGTGTTCGCAAAAATTGAAGTAAAGTTACACAAATGTATGATAACGAAAATTTGACGATTTGATTATGACGTCACTTTTGCATTAAATTTGTTCGTGAACACTGTATAATCCAAATTTAAATGAAAATACATTAGGGAACAGAATTTCTGCGAACTGAAATAGCCAAAATTCTGTTAGAAAACAAGGTCTAATTTCTGGCAGTTGATTTGATTATGCCAATTTTCGGTTAGCGAAAAATCGAATGAAATTAGGCCTGTTTTCCGTAACAAGGGGTGCGATTCGATATCGGTCATGACAGAACAGGATGGTTGGCGGGGTCACCTTAGTTTACTCACGCATAATTATGTATTAGCTTAAGTACTGAGTTAATCGGGGCACTTTTGAATTCTTTTCCGTTTTTAGTAAAAATGAGTATTTTCTGAGCCGTCTCATCGAGCTGAATCGATTGATACCAAATAAGCTCTGTAACTTCAAAATTGACCAAATTCGGGCTGGGGGATAACGGAAAAGAATCCACTTTTGAATGTATGAATTAGCGCAGTCGTTCAGTGGGCAACGCTTCAGCAGGAGGACCGTGTTTTATTTCACCGCTATTCAGTAGGTCAACCGTGTTATATTCCACCGCTATTCTGCAGGAGGACCGTGTTCTATTCCACCGCTATGCAAGCGTTCTTTTAATTAGTCTCTAACGTACCGTTTATTTAAATATTTATTGTCACTCATAAACGTGACCTTCACGCAATCATTATTATTCGATGACGCAATTATTTATAATTATAAGAGACACCAGAGTTCATACTGTTTGTCTGCAAGTATCCAAAATTATAATTATTCGCCTTCTGCACACAATATGTTTCACCTAGTAGGTCATAATGTGTGTATTAAGCGAATGATTTTTGCGTGCTTTGAAAAGAAACAAGAGTTAATATGGTCTGTCTGTATGTAAGTTCTCTATGCTAGCGAATGAAGGAAAGCCGGGTATAGGTTCACAATAATTGGAACGACACGGCTTTATCAGAGATGATAGTCAAAGTTATGCCGTTTTTCTGAATAAAAAAGTTGTCTATTAAGTTCATTGAGTTTAGAGAATTCGCACATGTCGAACCTGCAATACACCCTACGTAAAAAGCTCACATAGGTATTGCTAATAAATTTGCCAGGCTACTATTCCGCAAAACTTTTCCACGACCGGGCAGCGCAGGCATCCCAGCGAGTTAGTATATAAATTTGAAAAGCGGAGCGTGTAGACAGGGCAGGGGGAGTTATTATTTATAATTTTCAGTAATTCAAAACTTTTTACAATTTCGCTTAGCTTTCCCCAATTTTTGCTAATTTTTCCAAAGTTTTGCTTCAAGGTTCATCAATTTTGCTAAATTGTAAACAATTTTTGCCACAGTTCTCCCAGCTTTTGTCAATTTTTCCAAATATTTTAGCGTCCACTCGGCCGTTGGCAGCAGCAGCAAAAGGGGGAAGGGAGTGACGGGGATGCGGCGCCTTCGGGAGTAGGGTATATTTGGCTTGAAGGGGTGTCGAATGCTGAACCTCTGGGGGAGGTTAGCTTTGGCTTGAGTAAATGAGGTTTCGGACTATTAGTGGGTGGCTTCGGATTATTAGGAATACGGAATATTAGGCGAGTGGAGGAAATGATGTATGCGGATCCGTCGGGGAAGGGAGTTAGATTTGACTTGATGGGATGGGTTCGCACTATAATAGGGAAACCCCTTATCCTATCGACACCTATAAAATATGAACATATACCTATATATGCAGCCTTAAATGTTTATTAACAAATTCTGCAACTTCTAAACGACATTAATGTCGTTGCACCTGTTAAGTTTTTTATAGCAGCCACTGTAACGTGAACACTTATATTTTACAAGACCTGAAAATTTGTATTTCTGGAACCAAGCCTCCGCGAAACCGGGTACATTCTGCTTCAAGTCTGGTTAACTAGCCGTTGCGCACATTTGAAGCTATTTGTCAATTTTGAAGCCTCACCGCGTAGCGAGTGAACAATAACACGCGTACAATCGCAAACTTCATGGTGAAATAAATGTTTAGCACGTCGGTTTACAACGTATTTGTTGTTTTCGAACAGCTTCAGGCGTTAAAGTTCGAAACGTACATGTTGTATGCTAAATTTTGATAAAAACGTTCTGCAGCTTTTATGTGTAACATTGTGACAAAAGTCTCAATGAACGAATGTCATATTCTAAAGTCTAAAAAGTGTTTCGAAACGACTTTGCTAAACAATTACAGACATTCCACAACATTTGCCGTCGAGCGGTCATCGTTGTTTGGTTGGTGTTAACGATCGCTTCTCACGATGGGCTGAAGTCATTCCAATTAACGACGTCTGCACAGAATCTGTGGCCACATGGCCACAGCTTTTCTGTATGGGGGATATCTCAATTTTAAGAATCTCATACTCTTATTTATGATCGATGTTCTCAATTAGAATCATTCGTGCGAAATTCTCTCATGGCGTAATGTGAGATTAAACGCAATCGTATGACAGCATATTACCCTGCATGTGATGGTACAATTGAACGTTTTCATCGAACGCTAAAAAGTGCGCTCGCTGCACCGGCAAGGACAACTCTTGGTATCAAGCGTTACCAATACTTGCTAGGCATCCTATATATAGTCTGAGAGGATGGATACAGTCCGTCACAAATCATTTACGGTTAATCAATTTAGCTGTCTCACCATTTCATTGTACGAATAGCTCCAAACATTAATGACATTAATTCACAATATATGCACAACTTTTTGAAATACACGCGAAACTATTGTCCGCACAGTGTGTGCATATTGGTCAATTTCTTACTAGCCTAAAGATTTTCAGTTTTCCCACTATGTCTGGGTTCGAAATGCAACTCGTCGACAACTGAAGCCACGTTACACTGGTCCGTTTTAAGTCGTTGAACGGGGATGAAAATCGATATCCATCGATAGCGACGGCAAATCGAAGAAGGTTTCAATCGATCACTGAAACTCCACGTTTTTTGAAAATTTATGTCACGAAAGACAAATAAACCTAAATAAAGTGTCGCTTCTAAGGAGCAGAATACTAATCAAATTCTGCATGAGATTTTGAAGCGTCCTAATAATTCAAGTAAAAGTCGAGCACAAGTATCTACTGTATCGATTGTGATAGCTAGGATTCCTGCTATCTTAAATGGTCTGCTCCCGTAGTGAACCCTATGTCAAAAGCACTGAAAGATCGCAGACAGTCGGCCAACACGGCACCCGCAGAATTCCTTCTCACAAATCAGGTCGCAACGATGCGGATTAATGACAGTTCAAGTTTTATTCGTGATAATGAAACGAAGCATCGTATTATTTGACAAACGATTCGTCTTGCAAAAGAAGCATATCGCTTCCGAAATCCAGTCAAGACAGATCGTTTTGCATGATTATTGCACGGGTCAGCCTCTGACAAGCGGGGTTATTTAAGACTGTGATTAAAGAAATTATATTGTTTATGCAAATCAATTTACTTTGTATATGCGTTGTTAGATGCTGTAAATATCTGGATTGCCAGACTTATTCGTTCAGTCAGTAGTTTCATTTACTGAGCGTATGTCGTAGTACATGTTGGTTACTGGTTGAGCGTGAGCAGCCATTAGCCCGACAAAAATTGCAAATTTCTACATATCGATTTCTTTCGTTTAAATGTGTGTAATTTTCATCTGGAATATTGATGAAAATATAATCTTAGTCGCTGCGGCTTAGCTTATTACTGGTTTTCGTTAAAGGTATAACGGCTGACAGCTCAGTGCTCGACACCGTGTCAGTTTTTATTTACCACCTTGAGACAAATTGAATATGTCAAAAATATTAAAAAAGCTGCTTTTAGATGCATTGGCTAAAGCTCGAACTTTAACGTTAAGTAATGTTCTGCAACTCAGCTATTACAGTTTTGATGGCATGGTATTGGCGACGTACCTATATTAATGTATTGCTAGAAGTTAGGGAGAGGCACGACAAGGTCGTTAGATATTTCGTGTTACAACTTAGAGATTTCAGCTTACCTGCAATTTCGTACCAGTTATACCAAAAATCCTGAATCGCGCTGCTATCAGATTTCATTTTTTAATTATGATTCAACCGTTCGAGTTCGCTAACGAAAATCTATGATAAACTGTATTACGGTTCGCTTTCGATCGTGCAGTCAAATGTATGATCACGTACATGCAGAACCTAAGCAGCGCTAACGTGACTGACATTGTATCATGAACACTGGGTATTTTGGGAAGTAATAGTAGAATAAATACAAAGTTAGGTGTCTTTTCACCCAATTCAAGCACTACGACTTACTGTGTAAATCTATAGCTGTGTTTATAGCAAACAAAAATTCGAATGAAGCCATGGTGCCAAGTTTGGAAAGGCACCTGATTCGATAAGGGTAGGTATGGGCCAAAAACACGTAGTTCATATCAACCAATCATATCATGGACAATAACATTGTTATTATAATGAGCTAAATCTGAACAGCGATCATTAACTGGTTGATATGTCCCACGGGCTTCATCACCCATGTTTCCCAAAATATGTGTCTTAGGGATTTTCGCTCGCGTCGTTCACCCTACAGCGAAATGCAACAGTCAACTATGATCCGCTCAAATGCATAAAAATGCAATGCTCATTTTTATTCACATCCAGTGTATTAATACACATAGTCGTAAGTCGCCAATTGACTTTGTAGAGTATAGCTATTAATGCCGATAGCATAAAATAGTTGAAACGTTAATATAATGTCACATTTGCTGTGTGGTTACCAAATTTTCTTATGTATGTTTGCAATAGCAATTTGCTAGGGGTGTGATTTCTGAACCATATATGAAACGCCATTAGTGTCCCAAAAATGACCAACAGCGTTATCAGCAACGGAAATAGACGTAGCTGATTTGTTACTGGATTTTGCCATAGGTCACGAAAAAAGTGTCCGTTTAGTGAACCTCTTACTAACTGCCCGTGATCAACAACACACATTTTACTTTCAACAATATTCGCTAATTTATCCAGCTGCGCTTGTTCTGCTGCTTTGTATTCGTTCACAACTCGAAGATTGTTTTGATTCTAGAAAGTTGAAAGATCCTAAACTTAATATAATGTTATATAATACGTATAAAGTTGATCCGTTCAGAGTTTGGCCGTCGTACGTCTCTAAGTAACAACTATAGTTTAAGGTGTCGCGAGAGATTTCTTAAATGAAATTCGGATCGCCTATTTACTAACTTTAACAAAAGTAGCTAACCGTAAAAGTTTTCAAAATAATTTTCAAAGTTAAGTACCTATAACTATAAAAAATCTTATTAATGCAGCTTGCTAGATTATACACCTTATATATAATTTGCAAATGTAATCTTGTTTGCTTAGTGCCGGTGGTTGGGGGCCCGCAGCCCTTCGCTTATGTTTGAGTAAATTGAATATCCTCTTTTTAACGTCCATATAAAAGTGTCGTTGGACAACAAAGGGGCCCAAGTAACCCTGAGGGGCAGTACATTATAACGTTAAAAAAGCACAGCTTAGAGCGGGGCTTCGGGGGGCAGCAGCCCCCAACTTAGGTTAGGCTTAATGTATGTCTCATATAAGGACCTTAGGTTAGGTTAAGAGTAAGGCTCAGGCTTAGTATATCGAGAACGGTGTGGCCTCCATTTTATTTTCGCTCCTTAAGGTAATCTGGGCCAAAAAAGAAATGCTGCAATGACCTGTTCCATCAAATGGTTACGTTCACAAACGCAGAATGTGCGAATGGAAAACGGGCTAGTTTATGTTTGCTAACACAGTGTACCTGTCCGCCATATTGCTATGAATATAACACTACTTAGAATGCGGCAACGTGGATTCCGCATTTCCCGTTACGATACCACATCTCGAGATTTCCACAACAATAATTTCACATAAATTTCAATTTGGTTCGCAAGTTTCACACGTGATGAATAACTTTAAAAGATAAAATGGGGTTATCTTCGATGGCGAAACAATCTGCCATTTCAAATCTCAAATGATTGCTACAGGCTTATTTAATACTTTAGAGTCATAAATCATAAATAGGTCACCATTTTTGGCGCTCATTTAACATAAAATGCATGGCTTAGTGAGGTGAGAACCAGTACATACGTACTCGTCTAGTTATGCAGTGTGCTTTACTTTGCAAGGGCGCGGACCGTCACGCGCCAGATTTGACTGTGTGATAAGATCCGGCCCTAGGTGCGCACATCTTAAGGTAAATGATGCATAATATGAAAAACAGATAATATGAACAAGTGAAAAATGAGAGCAGACTCATGAACTCTAAATAAACAGTTTAAAAACGTGCGTTACATATCAACACTGATAGTTGTAGTGAAAACTTATCGTACATGTAGCAAATTTGGATCATAGTGGTCTGCCATTATTCGCAACTGCCACGCGTACTCCATATAGTAATGATTTGAGCGTAGTAAATATAAACAAAATTAGGATCCTTAGAAATGGCATTAGAAAATCGACAACGGTAGGTCACGACAGACCGAGATATTGCCGGTTCGTTCCTATTCCGCTTTAGTTTTTGAACAAAACTGTAAACAATTGTGTACAATTTCCATGCGTCTGTCTTGTTCGGTATTGACGACTTTGATCGTTGTGACAATTTGAGAGCATTTTGTGCGTTAGCAACATTTTTGATAATAATTGGTTGTGAGTTCGTTTTCGGAAACGCCAAGCTTTGTTGTTACTGTTGTGTGTATTGTAGTTTCAAGCGATTTTGTTTCAAGCTCGACAAATTTGAGCTATAACCAAAATATTGAGCATTACCGTTTTGCAATGGCATTATATCGAACACAGCAATCAGTCAGATAATGTATATCAGTCGATATATCACTGAAATAAGTAAAATTACCCTGATCGACATTGGAGGAGATTCAGTTCCTAAAGGAATGCTACATTTATGGCTAATATTGTTTAGTTCCAGAGATCGCTCGACGTCTATATAAGAAATAAGTAAAATTAACCTGATCGACATTGGATGAGATTCAGTTCCTAAAGGAATGCTAGATTTATGGCTAATATTGTTTAGTTCCAGAGATCGCTCGATGTCTATATAAGAAATAAGTGAAATTAACCTAATCGACATTGGAAGAGATTCAGTCCCTAAAGGAATGCTAGATTTATGGCTAATATTGTTTAGTTCCAGAGATCGCTCGATGTCTATATAAGAAATAAGTAAAATTAACCTGATCGACATTGGAGGAGATTCAGTTCCTAAAGGAATGCTAGATTTATGGCTAATATTGTTTAGTTCCAGAGATCGCTCGATGTGTATATAAGAAATAAGTAAAATTAACCTGATCGACATTGGAGGAGATTCAGTTCCTAAAGGAATGCTAGATTTATGGCTAATATTGTTTAGTTCCAGAGATCGCTCGACGTCTATATAAGAAATAAGTAAAATTAACCTGATCGACATTGGAGGAGATTCAGTTCCTAAAGGAATGCTAGATTTATGGCTAATATTGTTTAGTTCCAGAGATCGCTCGATGTCTATATAAGAAAGAAGTAAAATTAACCTGATCGACATTGGAAGAGATTCAGTCCCTAAAGGAATGCTAGACTTATGGCTAATATTGTTTAGTTCCAGAGATCGCTCGATGTCTATATAAGAAATAAGTAAAATTAACCTGATCGACATTGGAAGAGATTCAGTCCTTAAAGGAATGCTAGATTTATGGCTAATATTGTTTAGTTCCAGCGATCGCTCGATGTTTATATAAGAGATAAGTAAAATTAACCTGATCAAACATTAGAGGAGATTCAGTCCCTGGAGAAATGCTCGATTTATGGCTAGTATTGTTTAGTTCCAGAGATCGCTCGGTGTCTATGTAAGAGTATCTCAACCACAGTGGGCAGGGGACATTATACTGTTTGTATAAGATCATATAATAAGGGCATATACTTGGTGATTACGCAACGATTGAATGTCATAGCTGCTTGCTGGTCGCTCAAATTGTTAATCACGCCACGCTGGTGTCCCTCAGCTTATTTCCTAATTTCTAAATCTATACCGTATTTTATTTCTATAAAACAAAGATTTGTGCTATTTTACGTTAAATAACATGCACATTGTGGCATATTTGTCGCAACGTGTATAGCATAGCCATTTTATGGTTTAACTAGATTTTGCTGAAAGCAGATAATTCAAATTCGAATTTTTGTGCATCAAATGTAGCAATTTCAAGTAATGTAATATCTAAGATTAACCATGTTTTTTCTATTGGACCTCGTATACCAGTTATGCGTCTAATTTATTTCAAAACCTATGATAGTTTCAATTCGTTTCTGGTGCCAAGCGTATGACACCACAGAGCTGATATTAAATTTTGGTTCTTTCTACCTAAAATGTATTAAATGATTTTAATTACGTTTTACTAAATAACCCTATATATATAACACGTAGTCGAAAAAATAGCCGTGATTAGCGTATTTCTTGTTGTGTCTTGAATTTTCGTTTCATCACGTTTATTAGATACAAGCATTGTTTTCACTAATTTTACTAATCTGAACTCAAAATCTGCTATGCCACTGAATAAACATCCCAAATGCACCTGCTGGAACCCGAGACACAGCAACTATGTTGTCAAGTGTTCGCTTTGTGCCACATACATCTATTTTGAATGCATGAATGTATAAGTTCTTGAATGAAAGCTCTCAACCTTGGTCATATTTTACGAGACGATCCTGTAAACTAAGTCTGTAGAATTTGCATACCAACGTTCGTCAAGGCCAAGAAAGTTGGCATAATATTACTAACGTTAGGTATTGTTACCACCCTCGTCCACTTTTTGAGATAGATCTGCGCTCCTGATGCTAGACTAAACTTAACCTGCGCCCACTAAGTATCCTGTTTTGTAAAAGCCGATGTCGAATAGACATCCATTGTTAGCGAACAATTAAGAAAGGGGATTCGATTCGTTGCTAGCCCAGAAGTAGTGATTCGCAATCGGCCAATATCGGTTCTACTACAATCATTACTTTTCACTTAGGATTCATCTCTGTTTGCGAACAAATTCAATGTAAATGCGATGGCATAAACGAAAGGGTCCTGTATTTTATCATTATGTTCGCGAACAAAACCCTCGGTAATTCAAAATCGGCAAAATTTCGTTCGCAAACAATTTTAATGTTCGCGAACAGAAAACAGAAAATTTTTGCTTGAGTTGATAGAGTTCGGTAACGCAGTTTTTTCCAAATAACAAGATACCATAGTCAGCTGGGTGAGGTTAAGTTTACTCATTCATGATCCAAATATTCTAACTTAAATAAAAATACACCATACTGGCACTCAACCTGGGAGCAAAACTATTGGCAAGCTTCTCAAAGTAATACCGCCATTGACTCAGTATTAATTTATGCAATTCTCGCATATCTTATTATTGATTCATATTGACAGATTTTACGTTGGTAAATTTGATGCCTCTTAGTAAAACAAGGTTATAACATGTCAAAGTGAAATTTTGGTTTTGAAAAGCATTTTATATTAATTTTGCATCAAAAACAATCGCGTGGTATATAGCTGTAGTCCGTTTTTCGCTTTCTGTGTTCGTTCTGTGAATCAGAAGATATCACTTTCGGCCGCCGACCTCGACCATGCCATAACGTCATGGGCCGCCTGTTGGAAGAAATAAGGAGCTTCATCCGTCATGGTGTCGCCGCTTGGCCGACAGTACTTATCCTGGGTGACTTACTGGCAACGCCATTATTCAAGATGACTGCCGCGAAGGGTTGGTTTGCCATAGCACGGTCCGGAGCCACCATGCAATTTTTCGTACGGTTGGCGACATGTATTACGACGCCCCAAACCAAGACCACCATGATCCTTGGAAGATACAAGCCCGCGTTGTGACCTAAGCCGCATGAGGGTCGTCTCCTGGATACACCAAGCCGGTTCATACGCCGTGTGCGCCTGTATATCTATTCGTTCGACTACCTGTTAGTCCACGTAGCCACAGTTATTATAGCTCCGCCCAAACTCCATTGAGACATGGGACAGGACGATATGGCCAAGTGGCAAAACGAATTTACAAAACTATTTCAGGATATCAAACTACAATTCCACGATCGCATAGGGAAATCATCAATGCTTGACTACCCAACTGAACTGAGGGAACCAGGCGCATGGGAAGCCGGCCAGAACGAAACCCTACCCTCGAAATCTTATATTACCAACCCATATGTTGGGTTTTTCCTTAAATGGGTTCAACAGCAACTGGGATCTAATGGCTGACAAAGAGGGTATTATGCTGGGAACAGACAATAGTACAATAGTCAAGATCTACGAAAGAATGCGACTTTGTTATTACTTAGGAGTGACGCTGGGTAAACTCCAGCCGAAATCGTATGTTGTTATAATAAATATACGTTCATTGATTGCTTATTAAGTGCTGTATTTAATCACCTAGTTTTAATAGTGCTTATCTTTTATTCATTTTATCTCTATGTTCGTTTATGACTTTACTATGGCACCGTGACTTCAACTAGCGGGTACAGTATTCACCAAAATTGAGATTATTTTTCAAACCCCAAGTACAAAGTCATTTTCGCACTTCTTAAGAAATGAGAGGAATCTTTGGAGGACTTTGTTAAGATTTAAGGATTTAGGAGTTAAGGATCACGATTTAAGGATTCATATTGGTTTGATTTAGAATTTTCGATTTCAGTGTGATCAAAAGTGAGAACTGATAGCGGTACCAACTACGCGCTTAGAAGCAGTTGGCTTCAATTTCAAAACTTAATAAGTAACGACCATAAAGCGTGGCTCAGTCAGGGATATGTCAAAAGCTCATAAAAATAATATTTCGAGCCCAAGTTATATTAAATAAGGAAAATCTAAATTTCATGTACATATTATCTGTAAATATGGTTTAATTTATTTGTACTTTCCGGGTCGGGGACACATGGTGCATTACTGTTACTAACGCAAATCTGTACGCCTGGCCTTCTGCATGCGGGTGTACAGAGTCAAAACTTTGAAAGGATCTTGACTGGTGGGGATCACAAAGTATGCAGAACTTCACTTGTCAATAGGACACTGCCAAACGCAATTTGCCTCCGACTTCTACAATTAAGTCCGAAAATTTGCATTTAAAAATATGAGAGATGTAACTGGATCGCTGCGGTCTGTTACATGTGTTTTGTAAGATTTTGAGTACTAAAACCACTCGGATACATTTCCAATCGAATAGGACCACAAAAGAACAATTTTCTAATAATCCTCAGCATACTCACATAAGGTTCATGGAAATTCAAGCCACGAAAGAATATATATTGCATGGTGTCTTGGTCGTATTCATGACACTGTTTTGTTCGTTGGTATTTCGTTTATCAATGTTTTGCTAATTAATACGTGATGCTTGACTTGCTTGTTCATATCCGCCGTCCGTGTGTGCCTACTGTGTTTGCAGTTGCATGCTTTATTTTTGTAGCCTCTATATCCTTATTCGAATTTTAGCCGGAATGCTTTATTCGACCTAGTAGGGAATAGGCTCGATTGGCTCGAGCAAATTAGAAGCCGCCCCAGGGCGCAGAAATTGTAGGCCGGGTGTTAAACATTTCTGGAAAATTGTAGCAATTATCCGGAACTCCGCCAGCTGCGCCCACACCATTACAGTTTCAATATTATAAGCGTCCGGGAATAGGAGGCCACCGATTGTTCAAGTTAAACCATTGACCAGGTAGTAATTGGGACTAAAAGTATAAACTTCACCTGTGCTAAACAATATCTAGAGCAGTGGTCGTGAAAACAACAGACTCATAAATCATAAAATTAAGGGTACGATAGTTTCTGATTACTTTGAAACGACGGCTGCCAGGCTCATTTGTCGTCCCGTAACCGTCCAATAGTTGACATTTCTAGAAAATGTCCCGGGTACTTTTTGATACCAAATTTCACCGCCCTTCCAGCGGCGCCAAAATGATCGGAATATCTTCGGGACTTAACTCATAACTTAAAGAGAAAACATGTTAAATTAACGAACCAGCCGTTACTTACGGTAAGTTTGACTGTTGATGGTAGTTTGGACTAGATATATTTTTATATATTATTTATGTATATCTGGTTTTAACGTCCCTCTGTTTCTTTCCTCTAGAACGAATTCCTTATTTTCATATCTCCTGTGTCAATTTACAATGTCAGAAACTCCCATGACAGATTAGTAGTTTCAGTGCACTTGTTGAATCATCACTTTTGTGATCTTTCATTCTTGTGAACAAGGCCTCCCTCGATGGAACCGACTATCGTGTCGAACAAGCCATATCATCGGACAACCAACGGACACCGTCGGGCTTCTTCATGCCCTTTGGTCCACCAAAAGATAGCAGCTGAAACTTTTGTTTTCATGCCCGCTATAATCACTTAAAATGTTCCAGTTCAGGCTATGCCAATTGTGGGCATGAAATAATCGAAAATTTATTTTTAGCTCCAAAGTGGGTAAGTCACCCCTCATTGTGTTCTCCTAGAGGAGACATCTCCAAAATGTACCCGGCGGTTCGCCGTTCTCCCACCCGTCAACTTAGGACAACTGATAAAACCGCCCCACTTTTGCCACTACTCTCTATATTGTCATCATTTTAACATTTTTATAAATTTTGCCTGTGGGACGAGATGTTATCCCTCATTCAAATCGCCTATGGTGTTATGGAGTTCCGAGTGAGGGCGCGTTTTCGGCTAGTAGTTCAACAAGAGGCATCCTGTTCCCGGTCCTGGTTTAGGCCCCGCCCGATGATCCGTGCCCTTTCTGGGACGTCCGGAAGTTGGTGACCTGCGTTGAAGATAATAAACACAAATTCTAGACTAATATCTAAACGTGCAATGTTCGCACGGTTGATCGTAATATCGATGGCATGTGTGCTCTCAGCGTATGTGGCACAATGAAAATTCTTGGCATCATAAAACTCTCGTTAAATGAGACTGTCGTGAGTACAGTACCAGTGGATTAACCTGTCTGGCCAGTGAATAGGAGCATACATACATCATTCACCGAGAAGTGCGTGCACAAATTGCACACCATAAGCTATTGCAGCGACCATGTTGTAAGAAAACAATATTGTCATGGCATTATGTCATTGCAAACATAGCGCAAGCCATAGCTCAAACTAAAATATTGCTGCTACAATAACATTGGCTTTTTATTGCACACTCAATAGCAGAAGCAAAAATATTGTCGCTTCAATAATTTTGTCTTGTGTTGCACAACATCAGCACGGTCGAGTTGTTGCTGCGTCAAGAGCAGCTAGTTGATATTGTATCAACAATATACTGCGCACTGAGTTTGATAATGGTGCACCCTCCAATTTGATATTGATTCCACCTATAGTTTGATATTGGTGCACCCCTCCAGTTTGATATTGGTCCCCCTCCACTTTGTTGTTAATACCCTCCAGTTTGATATTGGTGCACCCCTCCGATTTGATATTAGTGCCCCTCCAATTTGATATTGGTGCTCACCTCCATTTTGATATACATGCTTTATACAGTTTTTGTGAACATTGGTTACTTTCGTAAAAGGGAATACATCTTCAAGATAGTTTTTTTATAAATTGTGACTATCAGGTTAATAACGTTCGTAGATGCAGTACAAAAAGTGGAAGGTTAAGGTGCGGTGGTCTGGCAGTGTTTTATAGAACAACGTAGCTGCACGACGAGATAAAGATATAAATGATTATGGTTACAGGTACAAGCGCTTCCGATCCTTTTCAATAGAGTTTTACCTGAACCGTACCCTGTCCCAAAAACAATAATTTCAACTAGGCTCCAGCTTTTGCCAACACGATTACGGTCTATTAAATGCAATGCGTAACGATATGTTTGAAAGGTAGGCTAAGATATTGTTCACGCTGATGTCAGTTGATAATCGCGTTATGAATCTCCGTTATGGTTATTTTGTTGATATAATATAAATTTGCACATAGCCCCCAAACTAAAGCATTTTAGTAACGATTCTTATAACATATTTATATTCTGCAAACTCTACATGCGAAATATGTATATAATTCGAATTTACATTGGCAAGCAACAGTTAAATACGAGAATTTCTGCAGTTTATAATATCAACTAACCACTGTTTATTTAAATATCAGTTAAATGATGCAGTCAAATGTCAATTTCCGCACAAAGAGTAGAATTCGCCAGTTGTCGAAAAATGTTCACTTATCCGAAATTAGCACTGACTACACTGTAATGCAATTATACCTTTCATTGCTCAGACAAATGAGGCCATATCCAACATTTTATTTTGTACAACTTTAATGATGATATATATATTGAATAAAATGTTGCTCAAACTCGAAATGCAATTTGGCAATGGTGTCCTTTGTCTTATAGTGAGCTGTCACAACATTCCGTAATCTGCTATGTATCTAAAAAGAATGCTTGGATAGTCAATGAAGTATACCCGCCTTCTCGGAGCCTCACCTGAGGCTCCGCACCCAACAAAGCCGTATACAATGTTGACAAAAATAGATAAAAATAGAGAAAATTGTAAAAAAATTGGCAATAATCCCAGAAAAATTGGCAATAGTTAGGAAAATTTTGAGCCCCTTTGGAAAATTTATTTTCTTTCATGGCACTGACGAGCTACTCCTCGCCTGGCGACCAGCTGATTCTCATTCCCTCGACGCATCGGCTATTACCTTGGCCTTCGGTCGCCGCCCATGTATGATAATATATTTTCTTTCAATAATAAAAACATCATGTAAAAACGCCCTCAGAGGTAATGTCATTCGCCGTCATATTTCGTTAAAATAGCAAAAAATGATCATCTGTGAGCCATTGGTAGACGGCCGCTAATTTCGTGTAATTATTTGGACTTGTTCGTTAAAATCCTAAAATTGGGAAAAGCTGGAATCTGGTTGAAATTTTTGTTTTTGGGATAGCGTAAGGTTCAGGCAAAACTCTATTGAAAAGGAGCGGAAGCGCCTGCACCTATAACCGTAAGCATTTATATGCTTATCTCGTCGTGCAACTACGTTGTTCTATAAAACACTGCCAGAGAACCGCACCTTGAATTTCCGCTTTTGGTGCTGCATCTATCAACGAAGGTACTATTAACCTGATCAGTCACAATTTATAAAAACTATTTTGAAGATGTATGCCCTTTTACGAAAATAACCAATGTTCACAAAATTAAACTGCATGAAGCATCTATATCAAAATGGAGGGGGCACCAATATCAAACTCATGGGGAGCATCAATATCAAACTGAAGGGGGGCACCAATATCAAACTGAAGCGGAATACTAATATTTGTAGCTTTTATAGCTACCATTTCGGGAGTTCGGGGGGGGGTGGCACAGTCAGTGAATGGTAGACTAGGGCCTCGGGGTGGTCCTCTGTGGTCTACGCAACTTTTGCAAAACATGTTCACGTTATGAACGGTTCCCCAGTTATGGCAGCGGTGGTGACCTCTTCAGGGAGTTCCCCCTTCATTTGTAAAATATTTTTATCTTTAACTTTCGAATATTTTTCCGTGGGTGGTTTTATTTCATAATAAAATGATAAATGCCGATGCGCATTTTTTGTTTTTCGATTAATGCTCCGGTTCTGGAATTATGGGGTTTGAGGTCGAGGGTATAGCGCCTCTATGGTTCCTTGACCCAATATTCAAATTTTTTTCTGACGTCCTGAGCGGCTGAAAAGTTTCATTTGGGGGTTTTCGTACATGGAAAACTCATTGCCGGTGTTGGTTTTGCTCTGCGACTCATAGTTCAATGGGTACGGGTGCACGGCGCCCCCATAGTTCATCCACCTAAAATTACTAATTATATTATGCCGTCCTGGGAGGCCGATAGCTTGCACTAGGGGGTTTCCGGCATGTGAAACTGATTGCCAGTGCTAGTTTTGTTCTAGCTTGTGCGGTATTGTGTATTATCCACATATAGCTGCTATCGAGAGCTATTGGCGGTGCACGCAAAAAAACGTAGGTGTACCTATGTTTCACCACGTTCTTCAATCTCGATAGTTACTAGTATATAGCTTTGATGTGTTGCATTCGGGGGAGAACATTCGGTCTCCCAGGTACGGTCAGCTCGAGGGCGTTGGAAGTCGTTGGACGGATTTAGCCGGCGCCTATGCCTTCGGCTCCTACTGGGGCTGAGGAGTACGCTCCATACCCCCTTGTTCTATAATATATAATTCATAAATGCATAAAAATAAAGACAAAATAAAATGAGCAATAAAATAAAAAAATAAAATAATAATAAATGAAAATAAAAAATAACGTATGAACCGTGCAACTATATGAATGATATCGGGCTCATTTTATGGAGCGATTCCCTCTCTATGTAGCTGCGTTAATGTGATCTTTCATTATTTATGCTGCTGGGTTGAGTCAAATAGGGTTTTTAGTAGACCCAAAATACACAAAATATTTTTAGTTGTCGCTTCCATGCTCTTGAACAATCTATTATCGCAGCAATGTTTGCAAGAAATGATTGTTGCAACAATAACGATAGTTGTCCTTTGACCAAGCAATAGCTTGACGTTGTTGCTGTAATGCAATATAAGGCAATATTGTTGCAGCAGCGATATTTCTAACTTACACTATTGACAGTGCAATACAAAACAATTTTATTCTGACAGCAATGTTTAGCTTGTGCTATTGAGAGTGCAATATCATCATAACGATATTGTAGCAGCAATATTCTAGGCTTTCGCTATTGATGCCACTTTGTTTATAACAACGTAATGTCATGGCAATATTATTTCCATAAAACATGGTCGTTGCAATAGCTTGCGGTGTGCAATTCGTGCACGCACTTCTCTGCGAATGACGCAACAATGCAACTGATCGAACGGCAGATGGTATCAGTTCTTGTCAATAGTGTCTGCAACTTCTTTTGTGGTGCGATTGGTATCTTTTCGATGTTTGTGCGTTCCAAACAGGTAGTTCAATTAGACGAGTGAATACTGAATTGAGATACTGATAGTTCTTGGCCCGGCATTTTCCGGGATCGCACTCGCTCCTGCCACCATTCTCCCTTCCCTTTTCGACATATATACAGTCAATAATATGATAGGATTGCTGGAATACTACTGTTTATAACTCGTGTTGTCGCATGTTCTCCTTACGATGCCCCCTTAACTTGTACTGTATATAAAATTAAATAACTTCTTTAAAATCATTCACTGCGTCCCATGTTATTCATTCTCAAGCGCAATATGTATCGAACGTTAAACTCTGCGCGCCCTGGCTTGTGGGTGAGAATATTTCAAGCTCTGATGCCTATGTTTTGCTACCAATTATGACATTATAATGAAGAAATTGCGAGACGAGTCCTCGAAATCATCTACAGAACTGACCCGCGAAAACATCACGCTCAGATCATGGTTAGAATTTACTTAAAGTATTATATTTCTTCAATCAAACGAGCATCAACAGTTATCAAACTACCGATCAGAGCGACCGACATTAAACTTCCAGGGATTGTCGGATCCCTATGGGGGCCACATAGGATATGCCTAAGTGACACACTCGGGAAATTAATTGATCGAATTGAATATAAAATTCACGCCATCTCTTAAACGCTTATTCAAAGTCCCTAAAATCGAATTAAACAACTTCCAGTGGAGCTTAGGATGGGGAATATCGGTCTGACATTATGACCTATGAGCAGGCTTCGATGTCAGCCTCCCTGGGGAACCTTGGTAATCATGCCAAAATACCAGACATGTGCGCAACCAATCGAGCGGGGTCCGAACACACATCGTGAAGCGCGCCTGCGACTTGCTATGCCCCATAGCTTCTTGGGTCTGACCAGGAACGATGTTAAATGGCAAAATTTTTGGTCCACCCTTGAGGTTATGATAGCCGGGGTCGTATGGGCATGGTGTTAGGAACTTGTGCCGTGCAAGTGCGTACCGTTATTACACTTTTAACCGCTTGATGCCGATATAACGAGCTTACGTTAGAAATTTGTATTAATTGTTCTCGCAGTGCGCAACTTCGGTGTACTACTGCCTTCGCACAAAAACACTTGACTTGGGTTTCTCAAGATGCTTGTGAGATCTGCCGACCGGTTCTGTGGAAATGCAGATTCATGGTAAGCCTCTATTATCGGATAACAACACAGTGAGCGTATGATCTGTAACAATTTTGCGGTTGATTTAAGGTTTCTTCGTTCTCGCACATCAGGTGGGAGTACTGCCAAAATGTCCACCGTTTCGATCTTTTTTCTGATGCGGCCGGAGATCTGAGGAATGATCTATTATTTAGAACATTCACCTGGAATTGCAACCGTTTCGATCTTAATCTTAAATCTTAATTTTCGCCAACCTTTAATGGGGATAAGCGCAGAGGTGGCTTCAGAGGTGGCAGAGCGCACTATGACCTTATATTCAGGAACGTTATAACTGTACAATCTAACCTCCGCCACTGACAATCTTTGATTATCCTGCCTGATACGGCACATAAAAATTAAGCAATAAAATCACAATGACCTTGACGAAAGCGAAACATAGCATGATACTCGCTACATCGACGTCTTCACCAAAACATCAACTGACCACACCAAAATCCTCGCCATTGACAATCTTTGATTATCCTGCCTAATACGTCATATAAAAATGAGCAATAAAGTCATAATGACCTTGACGAAAGCGAAGCATACAATGACTCTCCCTACATCGACATCTTCACCAAAACATCAATTATGCTGATCCATCTCAACAGCACAATTTAACTAAATTGTTAGAAATTTATATTTGATTGCGGTACAGTGATTTCAGGTTGAGACGTCAAGCGCGTAGCCAGATTTCTATTATAGGGAAATCGAGCCAAATTTAGGGAACCAATTTCAAGAGGTGCCAAATTTGCTATATTTATAAACTGTTATTACGTGGAATTTAAACAGCCTTTGCAAAAGTCAAATATTAAGAGATAGCATATGTATTAAGACAATAGACAAGCAGCAGAGACGCATTTTTAATTTGTGAAACAGCGATCGATGTATTTTTTCTGTTTATGATGATGCCTTTGGATTGATGGCAAGCCACTTTGAATGTTAGTGGAGAATTGTCTGGCACATTTGGGATACGACTGGCATGACGCAAACTCCATAGCCGTTAGACCTGAAAACGAGCTTTATTTTGAGGCTCGCTTCAGTTCATTTTGAACTGTTACGGGTACGGCTGGGTTGTTTTGGTCAGCTGAGAAGATCGGCTCATCTAGCTTGCAGAAGTAAGCGCGTAGGATTTGAATCTATGTTCCAAGTTAATGTATTTTCTGCGAGCTAGATTCATGCTGTGGCTGTAAATATGAATATAGGTGGAGTTATGACAGTGGTTACGAATGTAGGTTTGCACGTGTTTACTTTTTCCATTTATTGCAGTGTCATAGTGCCGTCAAGTACTTGAATTGTCATGGCCATATTATCCATACTGCGCAACACTACTCTCAAATTAGCTTTTCCTTTTGTTTCCGTATTGTTTTAAGTACTGCGAAGGGCTCTAGTTTCAACGCGCGTTCCCTGTTGTTCCATAGGTTACGCCTGTTTCTAAAAGCTCGGGCTTGAAGCTCAGCTCAGTTCGTTGGCCGTTATAAAAGTAGGTTCGAAACTCGCATCAATTCAATCATTGACTACCCAGGCTCGGCTCTAGAGCCGAACCTATCCCGAAAGCCGGGCTTTCATCTCTAATAGTACTATACCCTTGTTCCACTCTCTCTGTGAATATTTTCTTTTTAGCTTTTTCTTCAAATCATTTTAGTTTTTTCATAAATTTGAGCATTAACTACGGAAGTCTCGCATAGACATCCAAGCTTCGACTATTGTTAATCATTTATTCGACGACGCTATGTGTGATTGCTGGAATTGCCTAAATTTATGTTCAACGTGTCCCGAAAATCGTGAAATTAGTCCGAATTATTTCGTATCTTTCTTTATGTATTCTACACAGTACCGCAATGACCAATTTTCAATGCATATTAGCATACTGGTTGTTAATCACTGGTGCGTCTCAAGGGCTTCTAAAGTGAGGATTAGGGTGGAAAAAAGTGCGGGCGGTAGTCTAAAATCATTTTGCTATAACTCAATCAGCATTTTTTAACGAAAGTGGGGCGCCCTCTACTTTGCGACACCGCTGCCTAATAAGCAGGCGCTTAGTGCGCACCGCAATGATCAACTCTCACTATTGACAAACTTTCGTGTTATAGTTTTGTCCTGCTCTGCAAAAATATCGGACAGCTTAAAATTTGCACAGATTTAAACTGTCTGCGAGAATTCTGCAAAACCCTGCGTCGTTCCTTTTTGTTCGAAAGACATGTTCTGCTCATTTTTTCAATCTGGGATAGGAAGAAGACTCCTATATTTTAATGGTTCCACTCTTCGCTTATGTCCTTAAATGGCTGCAACGCCTGCTCTAAACATCTAAGTGTGTGGTCACATACAATGTAAATAATCCGAAAATCAGGTTTATTTAAGATCAAATTTTGCGTGCGAATAAAAAGGTCATAGCGAGAAGCCGAACGGGATTCAGTGGTGTGAAGCAGCGGCTAAAAGAATTATTTTTGACAAAAGGGACGAACCCAAACCGCTCCTCACAAACTGCAGTCATGATGATAATAGTGCAGTCATGATGATTTATCTGTTATCATATGTGTTAGCATTCAATATATATTTGCCTTGAAAATTTTTTATTCATTTAGATTTCATTATTCGGATGATTTGTTGTTTCAGAGAAATTTTTGCAAAACAGTAGCCACCATCTTTTTTTGCATCAACTAGTTTAACCCCGTACCAATAATTGATACTGTTTTGCATAATATATAAAATAAGAAAATCATAACATACTGTATATATTATTAAATATCAGTGTGCCATAGGAGAAAGAAACGTCATGTGTGTTTTCACAGAGAGCTGGTTTAGTCTTCTGGAGATTCATCTGCTGTCGCTGTTGCAAAAGAGAAAACCTTGCTACGCTAAGTGTTAAATTGCATACTTTTAAAGTATTTAAATTATACAAGATTGACTATGGTTAAAGTAAATTTTAATGTATTTTATTTTCATTTTATATAGAACACTGAGTCTGTATAGACCCGGTTGTAATTTCACAATGAAGTCGTTCGAAATGACAAATCTGGAAGAAGCTTTCTTTTCACTACCGATTTCATTTTAATTTAATGTGTCTAAAGTAAATAAGTTATTTAAGTGTCGCAGTTTGTATAACAGGTATATTAAACAAGATTTCTCAGCTGATTGTCGCCCGTATGTAAATGATGCACAAAATTTTATGCTATCAACTCAGCCTACTCCAGTCAACCGAAATATCAACCGGTAAATTTATTTTCACCTAGCAGCATCTGTTAATTGAAACATTTTGTAACGTCTTTTTAACGGTCAAAGCTAAATTTTTAGTATGTATTTTCTTCTTTTCTTCCATGTTATGCGCAAGTTTCACCGCAACTCTTCTTGATATCCGACTGGTTGCAGTATGACTTCAAGTCACTGCAATTGCTGTAAGCGTCATAAGGTCGCGCTAAAATTTGCAATTGATATATAAATCAGAGCATAAATGGTTAACTTGAGTCTACTTAGCCCAATGCCTACAGTATTAAGCAGATATATTGATACAATTTTCAATAGTCAACAAATAATATACCCAATAAATTGAGGGATTATTTTTCACAAAAAATGAACATTACTCAATTTTTGTACTAGTTCTCGTATAAAAAGTGGAATAAAGTTTAATTATATCGCAAAAAATTATTAAAACACTCTTAATCTGACTAATAATAATAATAGAGATTTATGTATTCAATTAAGAGTTCCACAGGAGTTTCAAACGTAGGTATAATGTAAATATATGCGCAATTTTGGCCTATTTTAGCTGAAATATTTGCAATAAATCAAAACAACGGTAGCCTTTGAAACAGAAAATCAGTTTTTTGTATTAAATGTTGTCGTTTCGGTGCAAACCAATTGATTACACAAACAGGTAAATGTTTAAGTTGTCTTCTATTGCAAGAACGCCCAGCAAGAGTGCACACAACCCTAGCACACATATTGTACCATTGGCTTAGGATCTGACAAATTGGATTCCTTTCGCAATTGCAAATCATCGCCCTACACCTTGACGTGGTTTCGTAGTGATAAACAGTTTTGGGTTATCCTTTGTTGCAACCGTCCGCTTATGGATCCTAAACCTGGCACATTTACTGCCTGTGTAGGGTCTATTGCTTCGTGGTTTGACGGTTTTCGTTCTACAGTTGCACATTTGGTACGACGCATTGCAGCTGTTTCTGTTGCGATAAGTATTTTTGGTTCCTTTTATTGCAACAATAGCCTTGTTGATTAAACTTAATACACTTACTGCTTGGGTATGGACGATTTCCTCGTGATTTGACGGTTTTCGTACCACAGTTGTACATTTCGTCCAATTTTTTCACATCATTCGGGTTCAATCCAGATCGTTGTCCCATTTTCTCACCTCTAAAAACAACGTGCTTCATCATGATTAAGATATGTTTTGAAATAATTCATGTTATTTGAAATAGCAGTATAAGTTTATCCTAAAACTGTAAGTTAAACTATAAAACATGGAAAATAGAATTAAGTAAAGTTTCCTTCAATGCAATAACTATAGAAAACTAAGAAACCAAATTTTGAACACTATTTGTATAAAAAACGGTACGTATGATTTATTTCGTTACAAGCTTTTATACGCACAGTTGCATGAAACTTGGCTTTTTAGATAGCTATGCACCATAGGTGTTGAAGGTCCGGCGGCTTCGCGGGGTAGACGGCCACTAGGGGAGGAGTCGTCAGGGATATGACCTCTGGCGGCCCCTGGAACACCCAATCTTACACCAGCTTTTGCGAATTTTACGATCATTTTGCTAAAATTTTTCGGCCGCGGCGGGGGAGAAGAGGGGGCATATGTCTTTTTAGGAAGGCCCTACTCTTAGATGGGTCACCCCCTAATCCTCTACCGACAATATGGTGTTCCCTAATTTTTAAGGATGATTGTAGTTTATAAATTAGGTGATCATATTGAAACTATTAGAAAGTTAGCCTAACCATATTAGGCACTGCAATTAGACAAAATTTTAATCTTCTGTTTAAGCGTTATAAAAATATTATTCAAGGGTTCAATATATTTTGCATAAACATAACAGATTCTCAAGTTTTTAAATACTAAAGTGCGACTAAAGCTTGTTCTGACAAGCCTCGATTAGACCGATTTTCAATGCGATGGGGCTATAATTTGTAGAGGCTTATACTACAATTTCGTAAATAAAAAACTATTTCTGGCTATTTTACTCATCTTTAATTTTATCAACAAATAATAAAGAAATAATCTGTTGAATTACATCGGCTCAATAAAAATGCAGATAGATTCGATTTATGTAAAGCTAAACGAATTAAACTAACCCAGATTTCAAAGGTTGCATTGTAGTTGATTTACGATCACGAGAGAAAGCTGCTTTGCCGTAATGCATGACGCTAAATTGCAATAAATAAATATAATTTTTTTAATAATATTTGTTAATCATCGACATGACAAGGTGCATAAGAAAATAAGATATTCGTCTGCTTTTTATCGCACAATAGTACCAACAAAAGCTTCAGCAAATGATAGTGTCACCATTAGCAATATTATTATTGCTCGAATAATACATGCTTGCTGCGCATTCAGCACTGAATACCAGGAGAGCATAATCTTTTAACAAAATTATTATTGCTCGAATAAAACATGCTTGCTGCGCATTCTGCACTGAATACCAGGAGAGCATAATCTTTTAACAATATTATTATTGCTCGAATAAAACATGCTTGCTGCGCATTCTGCAATGAATACCAGGAGAGCATAATCGTTTAACAATATTATTATTGCTCGAATAAAACATGCTTGCTGCGCATTCTTCACTGAATACCAGGAGAGCATAATCGTTTAACAATATTATTATTGCTCGAATAAAACATGCTTGCTGCGCATTCTTCACTGAATACCAGGAGAGCATAATCTTTTAACAATATTATTATTGCTCGAATAAACGCACACTAATTTATATCGTACACAAAACGAAATAATAACCATATTCATACGCTTTAGCTTTGCATAGCTTTTTAAAGTCCAAATTTTCCGGGTCCATTATTTATTGCAGAGGATATCAGCCATAACTGTATTATGGCAACCCTTCGGAACCTCATTATTGTTTTTTACTAGACCGTGTTCAAAAATTGTCCATAGTGAGAGCCCGAATTACATAAATAAAGTATTTAAATTTACAACGTTCAGTTTATAAATTAAAAGTTTTTTATTTTGTAATTTTTTACGTCATTGCTTCTCCGTGCTTGAGACTGTCATCGATATATCACAAGTGACTTACGCTAAGTCTATTACGAAGTATCTTAAAATATTGGGTACAGCGCGCTTTTGTCAACATAGATGTAAAAATCCAAATTGACAAGAACTATTCTAAAAATATTCTGCAATACCTGCCATAATCATACGGAGTCTTTGGTCGGGTACATTTTCGATCGTCGCAGATATCGAAATTGTACAACATATCTAAAAAAATTATTTTTTAGTTCAAATCTGATTCTCACCTGTTGCAAAAATTAGTCTACTCATCTTTGGTAGCATTTGGTCCAATTTATCGTAACTTCATTTGCGTCTTTTAAAACGGCAATAAATTGGTGTTAATGCTTGAGGATGCCACAGTTGGACTTAAATCTAGATTTTTGGCCTTGGTGCAGCTGTCGTAAAATATATTGCGCTTGTTTTATATTTATGCATAAGCAACAAGCGGTACGAATTTGCTATATTAAACCTGTAAAACGACAAAACCTAATAAATGGTTGACATAATAAGGCTAATATAAAATAATAATATAAATTATAAAATAGCAAATAAATAATAGACGTAACGAACAAACGCCAAAGGCATGGGATGATTTATAATTATCTCACTTGAGTCAATGTTTTCTTTTCGGATTTTCAAATATTGATCACGATCGCTTCGACTTTGTTCATGGAAGAATCCCAGCGCGTGCATCATTTCGTGTGTCGCAGTGCCGGTATCGCCGTCGCAGCCGCGTCCCAAAGATAGCTTCTGTTGCCCTCCAACTTTTCCAACGCTTGAGTAGCACCTAAATTAAAGTTTTGAAATGTTTTGCATATCAGATATGAGTGCTGAGTTCAATATAAGGCCGTAATATAAGATTGTATATATCTACGTGATAAACACGGCTATATATAGGCTAAAGTTTATATTAAATAATAACTATGATGTTTCTTACATCTCAGACATCTCAGGCCATTATGGTAGGATAGAGAATTTTGGGCTCGGAGCATGTTGGGTCAGAAGGAATGTGTTTCGAATTGAAGCGATACTAGTTTAAAACAGAGTAACTTTTGAGATCTTAAATGGAAAGGTCATGAAATAAAACAAAAAATTATAGAAACAGCTTCTATATAGTTCGAACAGAAATGTACTTCCCATTTAAAGTTTCATTTACATTGAATATTGAGTGCCTAAATAACATTTTTGCTTATCTAATTTTGTGCGATGACACATGAATTTAAATTCAACCGACTGATTTTACATTATTGTGATACATTAATGCTTCTTAACGCACCGAAAAAGTCTCTACCGCATTGTTGGCATATAACTTGTTAAAATCAGTGAAAAACAATTATTCGACAATCAGACAAACTAGATTAGTTAAAACTGTATTTTCTAAACAGCTAATTATGAGTTCTAGTCTAAAAACCACAAAAAAGTAACTAAATACTTGTTATTTTTTCTACATAAATAAAACAATATCGCGCAATATTTATAGCAAACAATAGCATGTCCGCCATATATAATGTGCACGAAGGTTATTGAGAAATGGTAAAATTATTTTTTGACTTAAGGCATATAAGTCTTAATTTGCACAAAACACAAATTTTACATTATTCTGAGCTCCATTCCATTGTCGTCAACAGTCGGCAGGTGAATTTCCAAATTGGTTTAGTTTTAATAGACGCCACGATGAAGTAATGTTTAATATTTCAAGTAGAATACGCAGCAATAATAAGCTACAAACTTTTGCATTAATTTTCATAAAAACAATGCAATTTAGCAACCAACCCTCCTCCTCTGAACATATGGATATAATCATTTTCGTTTGTCCGTGGCTTGAATTGAATACAGGTGAATCTGGCATAATCATCCGCTGCTTGTTCAACACGTTTTCGTGCCTTACTGGCTAAACAACAATGGCTGTATAGTAAATACGGCCATAAATAAAATAACGTTTATTTCAAAATAAAAAACTAACAATCCTTTGATCTCAGAGAGAGCGATGGTTGATTATTAACAAATTTATATCTATTTTTGCTTCAAAAATTTCCTGTTTTATTTGTAGCCATTATATGTAAAACTTTACCGGTTCTACTATAAATTTTGTTTTACGATTTTTGAGTTCATTACGATGCTTCAGATTCACGACTGACAAAGCTGACGAAAGATTGAGTTGGTAAATATGTAGTTACACCACTAACGGTGGTATATGGTGTTACTGTAATAACTCGCACATTTTGTAGCTTTTAATGTTTCACACACAAAATTAATGATTTTCCATTAGTATTCAGAACTGAAATTATTTAACATACACAAAAAGTATTATTACTGGTTGTGGAATTACGTTACATAAATGCTACTTGTTTTATGCGGTTTTCCAACGATCTTTGAAAAATACCTTTGCACTTATATGGAAGCATTTAAAAGTTATACTCCAATGTTCTGTGACGGCTAACATGTGAAGGCAATACCTCGATAACTCACAGATTTCTCATCAACGACAGCAATATTAATTAGGTGTAATACACTCCGGAACAACAAACACCCACAAGATAGCAATTCGATGTAGCAATGTGATATTATTTTTTGTAAATATTCACAATAATTCTCCAATAATGAATCATGTTTCGTATTTGTCAGCTAGGAAATTATTAATAGTACGATATTGTAAGTAAATCCTTGATGACAGATGCCAAGATTGAATATCTAACCAATTTAAGTTAATATTTCTGGAGTAATATATAAATAATAATTTTACTTAAAGAACCATCGAAAACGTATGGCACAGTAACGATGCCGTTTTTCTTTGGCCACCGGTAACGGTCTCCTTTGATCATGTTTCGATCAGCGCCCTGAAATAAACAGTGCGAGAGTCAAAAATCCTCGATGTATTTCAATGTAGATTTCGTTTACATTGGCCACTAGTGTTAATCATTGGAATATTATTATTATTTCTGCAAAACGACTCGATAAACTTAAAAATCCAAAAAAAATTATTGGAACGATCCTAAATTATGTACCGCGTTAAGACATATCAAATTCGACTGAATACACATAAAACGGTCAGTATAACGTCAAAAATTTATAGTCGTCAAATTTTAAAATAATAAACTACTCACATTACCATGTCGTGTGTTTCGGTGGAGACATCGGTAATGTGAAAAAGTGAGGTCCTCGATAAACCGGGGATTTGTACCATGAATTTTGAAGCTAAATCATATACTTTAAATGACTGACCAAACCTGTTGGCCACAAGCATTGTATTAAATTACTGTATAATGTGCAATATACCTCATAACTCATAGTGATTACAAAATCATACCCTGAGTTTAAATATAGTTTGAAAATATAAAAGCCAATAATCGTGTAACTTTGCATTAAACGCATAGCATGATTTTACTTGCAGAATCTCTCCGGCAACCGAGTGTAACTTGCTCAGGAAATTGCAGAAAACTGACACACATATATACATATATCGGTCGTGTGGAGCAGTGGTTAGAACGCTGGCCTCACTATCATGAGGTCCCACGATATATCATAGAGTTAAAAGCGTATTTTACGGGCGCAGGTTATAATACAAAACTCATAAGCAGCTGTCCCCAAATACGCTAAATCATACTTTAGTTCAAACGCCAACACGGTAGGCATAAAACTGAGGCCTCATCTGCCTTTAACTGTATTGGTTGTTATTATTAATAATTTTGTTTTCCAAATCAACGTACGCAAATAATAATGGACACCGAAATCACAAATAAATAACAAATGCAACGCTGAACACTAGAAACATAGACGTCGCGTTCAAATATAAAGTGTCAGGTTTAGCAAATGTAACTCACATCTCCAGCGCCTTCAGGTATAAGCATATCTCCTTCAAACATCTCAGCATCTGCCATGCCATCTGAAACAACGCAAATATTTCCTGATATTCGTCAAATAAGTCTTAAAATGCGATAAATAGGATTCCAACAACTTGCGTTACACCATTTAATATAATAACCAGCTCAAAAAACACAAATGGAACTTAAAATTAAGTTTAAAGCAGTTTGACACATTGAATCAAAAATTGTAAATGTAAAATGAGAGCACTTATATTCTATTTCTAATATTCTGTTGTTTCAGATTACTGCTATGTTATGTCAATATCACTAGGCAAATTTTAATGTTCACTGTGAGTTCTCCAAGCACAAGTTGGAATCATAATTTATATAATCATTTTTGATTTACCGGAAATTGAAGCAAAGAATTTACATTGAAATAAGACTGCATAAAAAGGGAATATTGACAAATAACGTCAAAAAACTTTGACTAGTTTAAGTCAAAAAACTTTGACCCATTAGTGGCGCTGGGTAACATTTGTTGCTAGCACACTTCAGAAGTCAGGTTTACTCTTGAATCCGTTTTCTTCCCATCTATGCATACTTACTGTGTTTTTATATGCTTTTTAGACCATATAATGTAACACTAGTACTAATATTGCATATATTTTAATGTGACGATTCATTGCATAGGAAAGGGACATGGCCGATTACAACGCAAAACTGCCTGGGACTACAGGGTAAGTAAATATTTAAATGTTAGAATAGGAAAATGAACTTTACTTGTCCTAATAGAAAATCCGTGTAACATTATTGTGTTATTATTCTAGAGAAATCGGAAATGACTGTAGTTCGAACTGAGCTACGAAATTTCACTGGCTACATTGGTTACCGATCGCCGTTAGTGATAGCAGTTCTTATTTTTGTTGGTAGATGACAGTTTTTTGTGAAATTGTTGCTTTATACCTAGCTTGGAGTCAATTTATGTGCCAAACACTCGTCACGATGTACATATTTCGTATATTTTGTTTACTTCTAAACACCTTTGGATATACCCAAAACTGGAAATGTTGAACAATCGTAGAACATTATTCGGAAGTAGAGGAACGAGGTTGTAATATTATGTGGTATAAGTTCATTTATCTTTTTAACGTTAAACGAAGCCCTGGATCTACTAACAGCAGACGACGTGCCTGATTTCGAATTCGACGACGAGCGAGAACATGTAGTTGCCATCGAGCCTCCCGAGGAGCGGCCGGATGCCCAGTCAGATTGCGATTCCGATAAATCTGATGATGAGAACGAGGATCAAGTGGCACATCTCCCGCGCAGATTGCTGAGAGCAAGGGTTCAGGACCCCTAAGAGATGATGCAGCAACTGCTGGACCTGCTCCAAACGAAGAAAAAATCACGAACGATGATGGAACGCAATGGATCTTCAGTGAGATAATATTATTATTCTAAGCATTCTATGCTACAGTAAATTATTTTATCGTGACCAGTCTGTATGCTGCCTCTATCCTATACGGTTATTTGTTTGTTTTTTATGTCATACGTCCGGTAGTGCTGACCATTCAGTAATAGGGCCTATATTGTGTCCTATGTTATATCCGATGGATGAAATTCTACGCAGCACTCACAGAGCTGCACAATGTTACGTTCATTGTTATTATAGCTGGATTTAGGCTTTTCGTAATACTTTGTGAATGAACATACTATGTGGCAAAAGGATTCATCGCACCTAGTTATGGCTATTACATGTTCCAGGTCAAAATTTCTAACAAAGGACGACGCTACGATCCCTGAAAATATTTTATTACGAATTCACAATGCAATGGACGCCTTTCGCCAGATGCTACCACAAAGTTTCGTTCATCTGCTAGCTGAGCAGACCCACTTGTACCCGACAGGTCTCCCTTGGAAATTTTGAACCCGTATCTACTGATGAAATAATGGTATTCATCAGAATCCTGTACCTTTCGGGATACGTACGGTTACCTAGTCGCGATCTTTACTGGGAGCGGCTCCCGATGTTCACCAAAGTTTTGTGGCAGACGCAATGCGGCGGGGTCGCTTTCGTGATATCTTCCGCTGTATTCATCTAGCGGATAACATGTTGATGGACGATGACAGATACTACAAGGTCAGGCCAATTTTTCATATCTTGAATAGTGCCTTCAAATCCGGCGCATTCTTCAACGACTACAGTGTCGATGAAAGTATCATCCCATACTATGGCCGCCATGGAACGAAGCAATTCATCAAGGGAAAGCCAATCCGCTTTAGTTTCAAGCTCTGGTGCCTGGCTTCTAGTGACGCGTATTTGGTTCATGCGGAACCATATTGCGGTGGACACACCCAGATTCCAGTTACGGGACTCGGGTAAGGTGCAGATGTGGTTCTTGGGTTACTGCAGAAATCCAATATAGCTCGGGGATCTACTGTTACGTTTGATAATCTTTTTCACATCGCTTCCCCTGCTTGATGTGCTCACGGAAAAGGGTATCGGCGGAACAGGTACAATAAGAGACAATCGTATACAGCGCGCACGGCTCACGGCTAAGAAGGTGTTTGAAAAGAAAGCGCGTGGATCATATGAATTCGTGAATGACGGCAATATTATTCTTGTAAGGTGGAACGACAACAAAGCTATGACCGTTGCTTCAAATTATATTCCGTGCGAGCCAACCAAAAAGGCAAACCGTTATTCGTCAAAGGAGAAGAAGTGAATTGAAGTGCCGATGCCACAATCGATGCAGTTGTACAATGAGAAAATGGGAGGAGTGGATATCTTTGATCAATTTGTCGCGACCTACCGTATTCGTATGCGATCTAAGAAATGGTGGTGGCCACTACTGGGATTGGGACTTACGGCATCAATGGTGAACGGGTGGTTGCTTTACCGAAGAATCATGGATAAAAAGATCTCTCTTCTATCTTATCAAAGGCAGGTTGTGCAGGAACTGATAGGAACTTACGGCACTCCACGGATTTTACCTGGTCGACCTTCAGTTCTCTTGGGAGAGGCGGCTCAGTCAGTCCGCACTGATGGCCGGGGCCATACGCTAACCAGGGCTGACAGCCGATGTGGCCGCTGTCGGCAGTATGGACAACGACCAGTAATGAAATGGGAGAAATGCAACATTCCATTACATGTTGAGTGCACACAGAATTATCATCGCGAGTAGGGTTTAAAACATGCAGAAGTCTCATGCTATGGAATGTATTTGCTCTTAATAATGCGGCAGACAGTAAAACTGTTTGAAACTGTATATACTTGGTCTGTCAACTATTGGTCACCTTTTTGCTGAAAATAAATCATTTTTCTAAATATATTATTTTTGTGCATGCCACCAGCGAATGGCAACATTTGTTGCCAGAACATTGACGGAACTATAAACTTTTAGGTGAAAACATTGTTGTTTACATATGTTTTGAGGCCATATTAATTGTCCTATATAGTTTCGCCCGCTGAAAAAAATTCCGCGTTTAATGGGTATATACCGTCTAAATTAAAAGTTATTGATGAACATTTCATCGTACGCTTTCAGCAGAATGATGTGCTTAGGATTTTATACTTCTCTGCAAAGAAACATTTTTAAGGAACAACAGTGCAAATGTTCAGTATCAGTCGCATATTTAACGGCGTACATCACAGGCAGTCACATATTTTAGAACTTAGCATTAGATAATAACTGCATTAAATAATTTAAGTGTTCGGGATAAGTAGCTTTATTTATAACAGCGATGAGGGAGCAGTGACGTATTTTGAGACTTAAGCTTCACTTTAAGTAATATCTATACTACATAAAGTAAGTGTTCGGTATTTATCCGCATTTTTTGACGACATCAAACCATCAGACACATATTTTAAAACTTAGGTTTTTCATTACGTAATATTATATACATCAAGTGCTCAGCATTGTCGGTTTATTTATAACGGTGACGAACCATTAGCCACATATTCTAAAACTTAGGTTTTTGTTAGGCAATATTTATACCTTAAAAGCGTAATTAGAATATTATGCTTCGATTGGGTTGTTATCGATGTCTGATGCAAAAACTGTTTGTTTTACAGCCAAAGTTAGATGTATCGTTAAAAGAAACGCCAGAAAAGTGTAACAATAAATTTGTGTATACTTTTATTAAAAAGTACAATATTAATCTTAACGACGGGATTGGAACTACGAACACTTTAATGGCTGCTAATGCGTTCGGTTTCTATTTTTAATTACAATTTATTTAAAACATATTCTTATTAATTATTTCTAATATCCTGCGTTATTACCAAACATTTTCGAAATTTTTTATAGATGAACCTATAATTTTATACATTGTCAGAACCGCTTTTCCGAGCTGCGTTTATCTAATCATAAGTCGTGAAGCCATGAGCAGAAAATAAAATGTAAATTGTCATTGGTAAGACAAAAAATGAAAAAAATTATGTCATAAATGTTGTCGAATCGGACATTTTCTGACTCAGCTCGTCGGGGACTCCAATGGCACCAATATGAGCGCTGTACCTTCAAAATTAAATAAGCTATGACGGGAGAATTTGCTGGGGGCAAAATTTGCTTTGAAAATCAGCAGAGAGACTCGAACATATTTACGACTGATGCGTTCGTGTTGTATTTTTAATTAAAATTTAGTGAAACTATTTTCTTATTAGATGTCAAATGGGACAAAAGCACGATTTTTCAGTAAATCTTTCCGATAATAAAAAAGTACGTTTCTGCTTGCAGTGAATTTGCGTTATATAAGCGCCCTATTTTTCAGAACCGTTCGATTAAAAGCCATCAAACACACTGAAAAGTAGTGAAAATGGGATCTCTGCAATACTAACACGTATGTATGGTCGACATTAAAACACTTTCGTACACTCTAAGCGGCTATAACGATAGTTTTTCTTAGTTAGCAGCATAATCATCAAGTATCTCATTCGTTTTACGATAAACAAAGTTTAAGTTATGTTTCAGTTGCAGATTAAAAAACTACTAACCTTGTTCGCCGGTACTGTATTCACCTTCGGGTATATCTGAAATTTAAGCAATTATGTTACGTTATGACAAGCAGTAAACATTGATATAATTTCAGAGAAATATTTAAACATTGCAAAGAGTCATGCACGCGAATAAATTTTGATCCCTGACACTTAAAATATGATCAAAGTTTGTTAACGTTCACACATCCACGTTCCTGAAAATATTATTACGAATTTGCAGTTGAAATTTTCAGCTATATTTTTAAACATGTAACCTCACCAAACTTCAAACGCGATTATGATTTTCAGGCTATTGGAACATGTACGTCAATTAACCTCTGGAACACATAAGAACTATTGTTTTGTTGAATATCACTACAACAGTATTTATCATATTAAGTTAATTCTTAAACAAACAAACAGTTTCGTAACATAATATTTATAAAAGAATCAGTAGCAATAACTTACGTCCACAGGCAATACCACAGAGCGCGAGCAGAACAATCAGCTTCATCGCGATAGTACTAAAATGCAGCAACGTCAAGCAAATGATCTATGAATCTGAACAAAATCTCTGCGATCCTTCTCTTTTTATACGATAGTTTTGATATTTGTTTTGTTTGCTCAGCTTAAATTTGGCATTTTGATTTCTTCAATATATTCCAAAATACATTATACCATTAACTAATGTTATATTGGTTAAAATTCGCTAATCCTAATATTATTTAGAAATTCATTTATGTTTCTATGGCTTATAAAATAACCGTGGGTACTGTGAATATATATTAATCTTCTATTTACACGCTGGTTAAAAAGGTGCTTATTTTTGATTGACGTGCATTCTCTTTCTTTTAAAATCACTATTTTATAATCGTTAGCCATATTTTGGATGTATGTTCATATTTTAGGGTACTACGCACAAGTATTGAAACAGGAGAGGCCATATTAGTTCTATAATAGCTAAAATTGGCTAATCCTAGTATCATTAAGAAAGCCATTTATATTTCTAAGGCTTTCAAAATAATCGTGGGTACTATGAATATAAATATTCATCTTCTATTTACAGCTGGTCAAATAAGGTGCCTAATTTTTGATTGACGTGCAGCTCATACCTTTAAAATCAATTTATTATATAATTGTTAGCCATATTTTCATGTATGGGTTATTTCACGAAACCATGTACTTTTGAAACATCCCTTTTGAAGCGAATATGAAACGGTTTCGAATGTACAGTGTCAAGACCCCGTCCGACGTAAAAAACCCTGAATTTTTCGAGTATCGATGTCTTCATGCAAAAAGAGCTACCTGAAACCTGCAAGGGCCGCAAAGGGTCCCCCTGGGGGTCAAATTTTTATTCGAAATAAGTCATTATTCTGTAGGTTGACGAAGTGACACGCGAACCATGGTCCGTTTGCATGCAAGTCGGTCCAAAATGGTCGCCGTGAAGCCATTTGGAGGACTTGCGACCTAAAATTGGTGCCGCTAGGGCCATTTTGGGGTTAAAAATCGACCAATTTAGAACAGCCTGTCGCAAAAGTTTTTCTAGCGCAACGGAGACAGCACCTACAGATACCGTTTTATCCACACAAACCAACCAGGAGTGGGGGATGTCCGACAAAATATTTCAGGCGGATTCTTAGGCTTTATAAAAAATTGGCACCCCGAAAGGTTAAGTCGGGGGCTACCCTGATGTCGGGGGGCTACACCTCATGTCGGGGACCTACATCTCAGGTAGGGGGGCTACAGCTTCTTACAACATACAACGCGTGAAACTTTAGCTACTTCTAAAGATTCTAGATTTGGCTTAACACGCTGCTGGTGTAAAACAAACACAATTGATCTATGATTAGCATACGTTTAGGACGATGCGAGCAATAGATGTGTGGGCAGGCAGAAGGGTTCTCTAGCTGCCCAGTTAACCGCACAGCTCCATATCATGGTGCAATGATGATAAACTTATATACTAATATGGTTCTTGCGGCCTTCGGTCTCGTTTACTATACATACGGTCGGGGAGGTGGTCTACTGGTCGGCGGGGGCTACACGTCAGGTCAGGGGGCTACATTTTCATTAAAATTTTTTAATACATGGGTCGATTCTAGTGGGGCGTTACTATGTTTCCATTCTACCTATTGTAAGACTGTATGCTAGATTTGGATTTTTAACCTTAATTTTCGCAGGTTGAGGTGGCCTACATTTTGAAACCCCAAAGCATATAGTTTGGGAATTAGCTAATTATGTATTAGCATAAGTACTGAGTTAATCGGTGCAGTTTTGGGTTCTTTTCCGCCATGTCCCACCCAGCCCGAATTTGTTAAATTTTGAAGTTGTAGAGCAGATTTTGGTAACAAACAATTCAGCTCGATGAGGCGGTTCCGAAAATAATATATTTGTCCACATCCCTGAAAATTTTTTTCGATTTTTTGAGGTCCCAATTTTACCCACATCCATTGGAAACCAAAATTTTTTTTCTTCGGAATATGGTCAGTCTGGGTAACATTCGGCTCGCCTTGATGAGAGAAATCTACTGGTGTGTACTTATAAAAATCTATGCCACCGCTAGAAAGTTATGAGGGCCCAAGTAACCCTGCGAAGCGTAAGCCGAGTCGAGTCGTTCACAATATGACCATATTCCGAAGAAAAACATTTTTGGTTTCCAATAGACCATCATTGGGACCTCAAAAAATCTAAAAAATTTTAGGGATGTCAATAAATAAGTATTTTCTGAACCGCCTCATCGAGCTGAATGGATTGATACTAAATCAGCTCTGGATCTTCAAAATTGACCGAATTCGGGCTGGGGATAACGGAAAAGAACCCACTTTTGGATGCATACATTAGCGCAGTCGTTCAGTGGGCGACGATTCAGCACGAGGACCGTGTGCTATTCCACCGCTATTCTGCAGGATGACCGTGCTCTATTCCACCGCTATACAAGAGTTGTTTTAATTAGCCTCTATCGTATATACCGTTTATTTATTTACTGTCACTCATAACGTGACCTTCACGCAATCATTATTATGCGATGACGCAATTATTTATAATTACAAAAGACACCAGAATTCATATTGTTTGTCTGCAAGTATCCAAAATTATAATCATTTGCCTTTTGCACACAATATGCTTCACATAGTAGGTCATAATGTGTGTAACAATCAAATGATTTTCGCGTGCTTTGAAAAGAAACAAGAGTTAATATGGTCTGTCTGTATGTAAGTTCTCTGTACTATCGCCTGAACGAAAGCTGGGTATTGGTTCACAACGACTTACGGCTTTATTAGAGATGATAGTCAAAGTTATTCCGTTCTTCTGAATGAAGCCTGATCAAAGTTGTCTATTAAGTTCATTGAGTTTGGACATTGCACATTTCGAACCTTCAATATACCCTACGTAAACAACCCACATAGGTAATGCTAATAAATTCGCCAGGCTACTATGCCGCAAAGCTTTTCCACGCCCTAGCGGCGCCGGGCATCCTAACTAGTTAGTATATCAATTTGAAGAACGGAGCGCGTGGGCAGGGCAGGGGGAGCTAATTTTTATAATGTTCAGTACTCAGATTTTTTCCCAATTTCGCCTAGCTTTTTCCAATTTTTGCCAATTTTCTCAAACGTTTGCTTCAAGATTCATCAGTTTCGCTAATTTGTGCCAATTTTTGCCACATTTCCCCAGCTTTTGTCATGTTTTTCCAAATAATTTTCACGTCCACTCGGCCGTTGGCAGCAGCAAGAGGGGGAAGGGGGTGACTGGGATGAGGCGCCCTCTAGAGTAGGGTCGATTTGACTTGATGAGATGGGTTCGCACTATTATGGGGAAACCCCTTATTCTATTGACACCTATAATATATATGCAGCATAAGGTTTATTAACAAACGCTGCAACTTCTAAACGACATTAACGTGTACATTGCACCTGTTAAGTTTTTCATAGCAGCCACTGTAACGTGAACAATTATTTTTACGTGGCCTGAACATTTGTGTTTCTGGGACCGAGCCTCCACGAAACCGGGCACATTCGATTTCAAGTCCGGTTAACTAGCCATTGCGCTCATTTGAAGCTATTTGTCAATTTTGAAGCCTCACCAAGCAGCGAGCGAACAATAACGCGCGTACAATCGCGCAGTACATGGCGACATAATTGTTTTGTACGTCGATTTACAACGTATTTGGTTGTTTTCGAACAGCTTCAGGCGTTAAAGTTCGAAACGTAAATGTTGTATACAAAATTTTGATTAAAAAATGCTGCAGTTTTTATGTGTAACATTGTGATAAAAGTCTCGATGAACGAATGTCATATTCTAAAGTCTAAAAAGTGTTTCGAAACGACTTTGCTAGACAATTATAGACATTCAAAGATGTTTGCCATCAAGCGGGCATCGTTATTTGGTTCGTGTTAACGATCGCTTCTCACGATGGGCTGATGTCATTCCGATTAACGACGTCTCCGCTGAATCTCTGGCCACAGCTTTTCTGTATGGGTGGATATCTCGATTTGGATAATCTCATACTCTTATTTCCGATCCATGTTCTCAATTCGAGTCATCCGTGTGAACTTATCTCATGGCGTAACGTGAGCTTAAACGCAAACGTATGACAGCGTATGTGATGGTGCAATTGTAATAACGGTGACGCAGCTGCATGGCGCAACTTCCTAACACCATGCCCATACGACCCCGGCTATCATAACCTCAAGGGCGGACCCTAAGTTTTCGATTTTAGCCACTTTTCTTGGTCAGACCCAAGAAGTTACGGAGCTTAGCAGGCCGCAGGCGCGCTTCACGGGGTGTGTTCGGACCCCGCCCGATTGGTTGCGCACGTGTCTAGTATTCTGGTATGATCACTGAGGTCCCCAGGGAGGTTGACACCGAAACCTGCTCACAGGTCATGATGTCAAACCAATATTCCCTGTCCTAGTCTAATGGAAGTTGTTTTATCTAGCGTAATTTAAAGTGAAATGCATGATAATTTAGCTTTACTATTTAAATTTTAAGTTTCACCTAGTTTATTCTCAGCAGAGCACTTAATCAGTTGTAGCCATATGGCCCCCACAGGGTTCCGACAGTCCCTGAGAGTTTAACGTCGGACTACTTGATTCGCGTCTTAATAAGCTGATTGGGTTCATATCCGGAGACGATGTTTTTCCTAGTAAATTTTATCCTGTGCTGTGAGTACGGATTTTGCGAATGGGTTCGGTGGAATATTCGACAGACCATTCTCGCTATAATCTAGTTCCGTTATTTAAGAGTACAAATATTCCGGGGCGAACCGCACGTGTCAGGGCTTGGAATATTCCCATCGTCAAGCCGTGACACGCAGGGTTGGCCCGTCCGTCCGGACGTACTTATCACGCCTGGGTTCAAACAACAATGGACGCTGAGGTGATTTTCAACGTTTTATTTCAAGATAAGTATATACAATACAGGATAACTATGAGCAGTTAAAGTGTCATAAAACAGAAAACCTGGAAGCAGTTAAAGACGTCCATCCCCTTGTCCGCGTCCAGTCAGGGAGCGAGGCGGTGTGAGCGAATACGTTCCCGGAAAAATTACCGGACCAGAGTCTATACCCGAGACGCTCAATTAAGTCCGCTCTAACTCGGGCTGCGCGTTCTGGTGTGCTTCGAAGTTCGCTCTAAATCACGCGGGGCATTCCACACTCTTAAAGAAACGTGCGGGAGAAATGGTAGCTCGCCTCTTTTACCCTATAATTTTAGTCAAATGGGAGCATAGATCGGGGTACGCGGAAAGGCATGGACCTACGACAAAAGTTGGGCATAGTTGCATTAATAAACCATCCAATATATAAGTTGAAACACGGTGAAAAATCAACGATTAATTATTGTACAAACAATCGGGTGCTGATAGTCGTCGCACCATGAGCGAGGTGTCTATGCGGGCGTCCAACAAATAAAAACCTCGTCCAGTGTGCCGTCTGCGTCCAGTAAATCCTAACTCAAAGACCTACCGAGTTTCTCATAGCGTTCTGTCCTTAGGCCAGATTGTACATTAATTTATACTAACTTCGGCTCGGTGTTTCCAGCAGTCCAAAACGAGGGCCGAGATTTTTTCCTGTCCTAACACTTCGTAACCGGCAGGCCGGGACCAATGTGGTTGATTTCGGTGGAGGCGGGTCAAGTGAACTACGTTATACTCGCGGGTGACACAGTTTTGATCGTTCATTAGGATGGTTGCTAGTAACTTTTCAACTACCAACACAGGCTCATGTACGAGCCGTCGGATGATGTCCTATGCGACCACTGTCGCTATTCTAACAGTTCTAGAGCGAGGTCCCGTGGCCGCTCTATTGCCGCGGTTGAGTTGGCACCCTCGGTTGTGCTCCGTGTCAAACTAGAAAGTACGGGGCGCTCTGGAAATTAGTTCCCGGACGCAGCGATGTGTTTCTGCGACTCGACCGGGTTGGGGGACGTGGGTATTTTGCCGAGGACGCGTCCGCGTCCCTCTTTTGGGTGTTGTTCCTTTGGTTGGTTTCCTTCCTTTTCTCTTCTGTTTCTTTGTTTTCTTGGTTGCCCTTTTCTTTTCGTCCTCACTCTCTCTAACTTATCCTATAGCCTTAATACACTGTACTCAACGAAATTGTACAGTGTTTTGACTGCACGATCGAAATTGTGCAGTCGAGTTATCACTGAAATTTTATTGAAATTTATCAGAACTCGATAGTCGAGTGGATAAAACAGAAATATCTGCAGCGGGCTTAAAATCCCCGTGCAGGACCGAAACTCAATCAGGGAAAATGAAAAAGGAGAGAGACAGAAATGGTGCAAAAGCTAAATCGTGGCATACATGGTACATAGCCTAACGGGCAACCAGAGAAAAATAGTAAAACACCTAAACTCAGCGATCAAGTCGCTATGAAACGAAAACGGGGTTTTGGACTCACTCGGTTTGGGGTCAAAACGAATCGCGAGAGGTCGCGAAATTTTTCTTTATTAAAAAGAGAGTTTTATGATTCAATTTTGAACATTAAGCACCCTAACGTGCCTTCGAAAGCGTTTTATATAGCCGATTTTGGTACCTGGCCGTGCCGTCGATTTATTTTGGGAAGGAGGTGGCGTTCTACGTCCTACCGTTAAGCATTAACCACGCCTGCTCCTCATGCTGAACGCTCGTAAACCTAATAGTCGGGCCAAGCCGATTTCGAAGTAAGCCTGATGGGGCGATCACATAGAGAGCTTGTGTCGTGGACTCGCGGAGTCCGCAGTTGATCCTTATACGAGGCTGGTATTAACCGTCTTAATGGTAAACAAATCAAATACGAGCAAAATCTCTTTCGCTCCTTTCGGAGAGCCAACACCTTAGGCTCAGGCTGAAATCACTTAGAATTTGTTTAGTCTTTTGTATTTCCCCAAATTTTCTTAACTCAACTGACAAGATAAATTTTAGGGCTTTCTAAAGCCCGACAGAGGCTAATTCTCCGTCCCTAACTGCAACGTCAGTCCGAGCTCAAGCAGCGGCATGAGCATCGAACGGTCTACTAAACTGTAATTTTGTAAACCATAAGCATAGTCAGAAACAAGCGAATAAGCGAATCCTTATGATTTCGTGGTAAAGTTTTACCGTGGTCAGCTCAGGAAAATTCGACAGCCCTAACTCAAGAGTAATAAGTCATGTAAAAGCACGTGGACGAGAAACGTCCACTTTGATTTGCCTTACCTATGACCACGGGGAATCGGAATGACTTCGACTTTGGTGCCCATAACTTCGTACCCTCCGTGCAATCGCTCGAAGAGTCCAAAACGGAACTCGACTAGAGGAGGTTTGTCTAATAAACATGTAAAGTGTTGAAAATTGGCGTTGGTTCAACCTATAAAAGCAAGGCTAAACCATGATCAGCTAAATTTGTCCTTTGTGCATGATTGGTTCCTGTTACATCTGGGGAAAAATAAACCCCCAATTCCTCGATTCTCCTCCTAACTTACAGCAGTCGATCCGGGACAGCTATCGCTAGTCCCCTTCCGCGAGACGAAAGATGTCTGCGCGGGTCCTCCGGTCGTCGATCTCCATTCCAAACTCGAAGAGCGAAAAACACAAGAAAGCAAAAATGTTACGAAATCATACTAACAAACTCAAGCGTCGGAGCCGGTCAGTAGAGTCGACCGAACTCCGCGCTGCCGAAGTCAGACTGATTCGAAGAGACGACGCGGTAGTCGTCGCTTCAAAATTTTCTGCTGTGTTGAAGCATGGCGATTTTGTCGCCATCCAATCGGCGACGTTCTCTTGACGCCCACTTTTTCGAGGTCAAACCCGGGCGCCCAATCGAAAAATTCCCCAATTTTTATTTTTGACAGCTATCGTAAACCCTGGGACCCCGTTAGAGAGAGTCGGCTTCAATCGAAATCGCCGACATCAAATTTGAACCCTCCGATTACTCGGAGGTCGACCATCTGCGAGTTTTCTCCCAAAATCTCCGATTTTAGCCCATCTGTACCCCCAAAGTTCATGTCAGAAACTTATCCTAAACTCATTACTCAGATCTTTTAAACCCCTTGCATAATCTAGCTTGGTCGTTACCCCCAGATGTCCCACGAAATCGATTAAATCACCCGTCAGATTTAAAATTTCAAACCCAAGTTTGGTACGTAAATACGCTCGAAGTAAGCTGGAATCTGTCTTCTTCGCCTCCTTGCCCTCATTCATCAAATTTTCCCCCAGCTAACTCGCCGATTCAAAGCCAAATTTCTGCCATTTAGCGAGTTAGCTGCCTCATCCATCACCTAACTAAGCTTATTTGGAGGGCATCTGGGGCCAAATTTTGTCGCCCTCTCCATAGATAAACGTGCTAACATTGCACGTTTATATGTCGGCTTACAAGATAAAGCCAAACATTCCTAGAATTCCTAGCATTCCTAGCTAGATTTCAAATATCCCGACAGGACGTCTTTGGACGTCCCAAAGGGGGGGGGGAACCGAAGGTAGGAATGAACTTATTTCGTGTTTTAGGGCGTAGCACAATCCTAAGCATCTTTCGGTCTATCCGGGGTCCTATTCAGGAACTCCCGGAACCCACGGGAGGGCCCTAAACCTACCCCCCGTCTGTCCTATTCTTATGTGTCCCGTCCGTCCGTAAAACTCACAAATTTAACGGAATTTTGTATGTCCTGTCCCTACATGTCCTGTTTTTTGTGTCGTTTTACATACTATATATATATATATATATATATATATCTATATCCACAAACACATACACATACAATACTCATGAACACACACTACACATGAGACACACAGGCGACCTGAGCGACAGAAAGGTCGCTCGAGGCCACACTAGAAACATGCAGAACCACAACGACATTAGCACAACCCAACAACAACAACAACAACAACAACAACACCAGCAGCACATACACACACGTACACACACACACATGGCGACAGCAACGACGACAACCGACCAAAGAAGTCGGTTAGAGAGAGTGGAAAGAAAGAAAAAGAAAACGAAAAAGAAAGGACAGGGAAGGGAGTCGGGACAGGGGGTTCCCGAGGGAATTTCGAGAGGCTGGGGCGAAATTCGGTCCCAGGACGAAAAACGGGGCTGAATGATACCAAACACGAGGGGGGTAGACGCAGTGCGGGTCGGGACCCAATTGTGGGTTCCGACATATATTAGCATACGGGGTTTCAGCGGGCTCTCCCGCTCTAACGGTTGGGCGGAGCGACGCCCGCCGCTTGGAAAGGCGATTCAAACGAGGGGTGTTTTCCCTACCTTAACGGCAGCGGGTAGAGGGGCACTAAAATCACGACTGTTAAAGACCGTTAAAGAGAGTGTCGGCAAAAAGTGGGGGCGCATTTTCGGCCGTCCCGGGTTAACGGGGCGACGGATGGAGACCCGCCGGGCATCGTTGAAGATGTCTCGACGCGACGAATGCAATGAGGGGCATTATGCCTACCTTTGAGTTGGGGTTAAATTTTCGGTCGGTCTGTACCCACTTGCAGTCGGTATGCCAAATTGGGGGGGGCACCTTTTCGGTCATTAAGGGCTAACGCGAAGTCGGACAAAGACCCACCGGATATCGTTGTGCTCGCCAGGAGCAGACAAATAAAATGAGGGGTCGCATGAGCACGTTTAGGGTCTGTGGTCAAATACGGAGTTGGTACAAACTGAAGGAATTTTATGTTGAATTTTCGTGGTGCATTATAGAACAGGGAAGTAAGCTATATGGCAGCGGGAGGGCTGGTCAGATCGAGACCCGCCTGGCCTCGTCAGATGCCTAAATGGATACACTACTTAGAAACACGCATACTTTCAATCAATGATCCGATGGTCACCAGAAAAACCAGCTGTTAGGGTGCGGGTCAGGCCATTTTGGGCGTCAACGGATGCTATAAAAATAAAAGTTCTGATACGGTGGGGGCGGGAAAATAGACATACCGAGACACGAAGATCAGGCAGCACACACATATCTACATATATACATAATTATATATCCATATATGCCTATATCAGGTCCACTCGGGACCATGGTCACCAACCAAACCTAGCGTAAGTATTGGCTGTTGATTGAATGTTCACCTATTTGTCCCCAGGATATCTCTTGAAATCCTCCAGCGATTTGCGATATCTTGGGCTCGTTCGAGAGCCCTAAAAATTCTCTACCGAAAAGTACTCGGGGCCTTTCCGGTACATCTGAACCGTTGGACGGTTACGGGCCGATAAACAGGCCCGAGGTCCGTTATTTCCGAATAATCGGAAACTACCGTAACCCATTTGTTTCAGCTTACTTTTGCGACCATTAAGCTATGGTTCGCTCAAACCAGGTAAACTTGATGGTCTTGATTCTGATCACTTCCCTTCCCCTTAGATTGTCAAAGGCCTCCTATTCCCGGACGGTCTAAATTTTGAAATCCCAATGGGGAAATGGGGAGAGGTAGTCGAGTTCTGTTCAAATTCCTTATTTTAGCGCCAGTTAAAGGCTCTTTCCTGTTCTCTTCTAAATTTGAACCTTCGCCGTAGTCAAACGTCCTGAGTACCTGAGTGAGTCCGTCCCACATGCTATACAATCATTATAACACATGCAAGGCATAAAAATAATGGCAAAAACGCGTTTATAACAGCATAGATACACCAAGACAGCAATATTACCAAAACAATTACCAACGACCATGGCACCCGGCAACACATGAAAACTTAGTTCCCGTAACTGTGTCTGGTTCGATTTAAGGTGCGTGTAAGCACTTTTGACGCCGAAATCATGAAAGATAAACGTAACGGGCCGGAACGAGCCTGTTACATCTCTTATATTTTTAAATGGAAATTTTCGGACTTAATTACTCGGGTTGGAAACAATTTCCTCTGTTGTCCCTATAATGAAAATTTTCGCCTATAATGGGGTCTCCGACGACTAAGACCCCTTTCAAAAAGGCTCGTGCCTGGTTTTGACCGGAAAATGAACTATGCTCTACGACCCCATAATAAATTGTACAGATAATATGATGAGGTGTGGTACTTGAAAATTCAGGTTTCCTAGTTTGTTTATGTTATTGTCGAGGTATCTTATTGACCATCGTTGGTCCTATCCGCACATCGTGGTCCTGGCCTAATAACTTTTAAAGTTGGTTGCTTTTGGAAAGTTTCTCAAAATATGCTATTCGGTACAAGTTTGGCCACGTTTCCGCCGAATCCTCCTTAAGCCTGAAAAGTCCTCCTCTTATATTTTTAAGGGGGTGAAAAGGACTTTGCACTACGTTTTGAATGAATTTTCCGATTTTTCTAGTTGGTTTATCTCCTGATATCAGCCGCGGTGCCATGGTGCATATACATAAATACCCTTATAAAGCGATCAAAATAGATTTACTACAGGTTATAAAATGCGACATACATATACATGACGGGTACATAATTAGGTAATCATAACTAAACCGTCTACTGCATCCTGATCAGGTTTACCGCAAGTGTTATCGAAGGTTCGTCGTGGCAAAATACAAAAGCACAAAAGAAAGAAAAAATCTTCCCAAATAGTCAGCGGTCACACGGTCATGTCAGGATTTCATACTTATTGTTTTAATCCCATTGGTTAGGTACTAGGCTTTGTTGAGCCCATTTGTGGAAATGTCCGATATAAGGTTCGGTAATGTGTGGCTCCACAATTTCGGCATTGTCCGTAATATTCTCCCACGCTCCCGACTCGTTCAGTTCGGGTGGGTAATCGGGCATCGATGACTTCTGCATCCTGTCGGGGAATTGCCATTTAATGTCCTGAAATATCTTGGTAAACTCGTCGTGCCACTCAACAGTATTGTCCTGTCCAATGTCCCAATGTGGAGAAGGCGGGGCAAGAATTGCTCGGGCTCCATTACTAAGTAGATAGTCGAATGAGCAGATATACCGGCGCACTCGACGCATCACTTTACTGGGCGTGTCCAGCAAACGGCCTTCATGCGGCTTCGGTCGTAGGGCCGCTCTATATCCGCCAAGGATCATTATGGTCTTGGTTTGTGGCGTGGCGATGCACGTTGCCAGCCGAACGAGAAATTGCATGGTGGCTCCTGGCCACGCCATGGCAAACCACCCTTTTGATGCGGCCATGTTGACCAATGGCGCTGCTAACGAGTCGCCCAAAATCAAAACAGTAGGCCAGGAGGCGACGTTGTGACGGAGGAAAGTTCGTACTTCCTCCAATAGACGACCCATGACATTGTAACAGGCCGGAGGCGACGTTGTGACGGAGGAAAGTTCGTACTTCCTCCAATAGACGACCCATGACATTGTAACAGGGTCGCGGTCGTTTACCGAACTTGATGTCCTCCGGCCCTAGGCCGATTCCCCAAAATGAATCAGATCTATTTGCCTCGAGCAATTGGGCAAATCCGGTGGCTAACAGGGCGTCCCTGAATCGAGGAATTTTGAATTTTTCCAGCAGCACCGTCCGCATGAGGTGAGGGAGTATTGGGCGGAGGCGCTCGGTTGTCTCTGGATCCAGGAACTTTTGTTTATTCCGGCGGGAGATGGCCTTAATGTCTCGAGCTCCCATCTTCAGGTCCGAGATATCTTGTTTTGTGACGAGGAGCTGGTATCCTTGCTCCGTCGATGTATATTCGATGGGGTATTGGGTGACGGTTTGGCCTAACGGAGCCATGTTGGAGAGTTCTGGCCAGTGTGTGCCTTTGGACAGGAACGTTTCCATCGGCGCCTCATAATTGATAGTGTACTGCGGCACTCGAGGTTGCGGGATTCGTTCCATGTCGTTGAGTCCTTTGAATTGGTGATTCCTGCAATAGTATTCATC